>UXSR01000034.1:0-119966 GCA_900604375.1 Mesocestoides corti
TCCATCCGAGTCCACAATGCTGGCCACGCCGCCCGTTATATACTGCACCTCATCCATGTCCTTCTCTGGTTGGCTGCCTACCTTCCTCGCATGTCATTGGAGCCAGAGGGACACAGGATTGGCTGCGGCCAGGTGGTCCAACATGTCTGCGCCCTGATCCGACGCCACACCACACCACAGCGCTTCGCGACCCCAAATGTGATCACGCGTGGAGTTGCATTCTTCCTGAACATTTTTCGGATAAAATTGTCTTAATATCTTTTCATTTCCATTACATCTTTTTACAGAGCTAGTTTTGAGAAGTATTTTTACGTTTTCGCTCTGCTAATCAGTTTTCAAATCTGCCTTACAATCAGTCTAGCGCACTAAATTTGATGGTTTTACAGATAATTTTAATTATTTGACATATCAGTCTTGTATTTAAGGAGGTATTTTTTTGAATTACTAGTCGTGCTTCGCGTTCTGTACTGTCCTGTCATTTTTTAACTCCCTTTCTTACCCGAGCAGATGTCAAGATAAGTGCATTTCCAAAGCATTGATTTTACGCACCTTTGCCTTGAACGTTGGTCGCTTATGATTATTCATTGGTGCAAAATTAAATAAGAACCCTTTAATGTTGTCAAATCAATAGCAGATCGCCCAGGAGCCGGTTTCTATTTTTGTCGAGTTGAGCTTCGAATATCCGCCTTTACTTTGCTTTAAATTCACCACGTTAGCTGTAGGCGTAGCCTTTACTACTGTGTGATGATAATCATGTCAAAAATAACTTTATCTCACAATGCTCGAAATTTAGGCTACTATCGGAAGATCTGTAACTTTCTGGACAACCTTCCTTTCGGAATGTTGTATGTTTCGTGTAAATTGAGAAGCCACAAAAAGACTAGATGTGACCTCGTCTTTAGTATGATGTCGAAGCGTTTGATGGGATTGGACTACATATTGTAGTTTCGTTCAGTATAACATCTTCCTTACCTTTGCGAAATTTTACCGAGTAGTGAAGGGGTGTCACGTCGTCTCCGGTCTTTTTCAATTACTTTGTGGAGCTGAATTGCCTATCAGTATCAAGGGTTTACGTCCTTGTCAAAGCTCCGAATTTGTGTTATTTATAAAATTTCTTTTATGGGTTTATTATCATACACATCAGTTTGGTCTAGTACGGTGAAGCTTTACGCTTTCTAATGAACATTCAATTTTAAAATTTAATTGGTATTAGTTTCTGTAACTGTGCAGTATCGTTGTTCTAGTAAGAAATTCACCCACTTTTTCCTTATATTCCCACATAAGGTATACGAAATAACATCTGGAAGTTATTTTAGACTGTTCGATCTTCACTCTGTGGGTCTGTTCGAGCCCTCATATCATCTCTTCGTTCTCCGCTTTTCCGTCAACATAGGAAATCTTCATTCCTAATTCACCTTTGTATCGCTTTATGCATATATGCAATTCTCTATTTTTGGCTTCACGTTGATCCCCGAGTGTCAACTACAACTGATCCAGGAACCCTCCAGGCACTTTCAGTTAGTGAAGATACCTATTCATTTCGTGCTAAGCGTTTTAATGCTTACGTCGTGAATGAAAGATTTCGTTCTGGACCGGGAGAGTTTGGACGAGGAGTTGATGCAGGCATATCAGAATCAGAAATGCAACGTGTTAACGATGTTGATGGCTACAATAGTCACGCCTGCAAGCAAATTGCTCTTGATCGTTCACTTGGAAACCGCCCGGCTAAAGAGTGTGTTTTTTCATGACCGTTATATTCTAGATGTCTTGCAATTAACTATCCCTTTAAACTTCCAACCGCAAGTGTGATAATAGTTTTCTTCAATGAACCCTTCCGCCTGGTTATGCGCACTGTATTTTCTGTAGTCAATCGAAGCCCGCCGTTCCTGTTGAAGGAGGTTATACTTGTTGATGATGGAAGCACTCAAGGTATGGTCTGTTTTGTCTTGTTCATGGTGTCAGAGCTGTTATTGGGGCATTTGAGTGACTATGTTAGGGAGAATTGGCCAGATGGAATTGTGCGAATAGTTCGTCTTCAAAAACGCACAGGTCTTATAAGGGCTCGTCTTGAGGGTGCTAAGGCTGCAACAGCTGACGTAGTCGTCTTCCTAGATGCCCATTGTGAGGCAACTTACCGTTGGCTGGAGCCCCTACTTTATCGAATCCACCAGAAACCTGACGCAGTTGTTGTCCCTGCCATCGCAAATATTGATCGGTTTACACTAAAGGTGTTCCGGACTGATGTTAGATACACCGAGGACGGTTGGCTTAGTCTCCGTGTGGGATCTTTTGCCTGGGATGGAATGTTTATATTCGAACACCCACCTCGAAGTGCTGTAACGAAAAGACGAAGCAACACCGATACTATCGAATCAATCAACATGCCCGGTGGTCTCTTTGCCATGCGCCGGGACTACTTTTTTAAACTTGGTGGCTATGACGAAGGAATGGAAGTTTGGGGAGGCGAGAACCTAGAACTGTCTTTAAGAATTTGGCAGTGTGGTGGCTCTCTTGAATTTTCACCTTGTTCGACTGTTGGACATGTTTATCGCGCAAACCACCCCTATAAATTTCCTGGCAAGTCTTTGTTTCCATCTTTTTTCTATTCTTTTATATCCGTTTTGTCCTCATCACATGCTGTGGCCTTGTATGATCTTCAATGAAGACATGTAGATACTAATTTTATATCGTCGTTTCCTATTACATGTGCGTTCCACCGCTAAATGGGCGTGTGTGACGACACCGAGAGCTATATTGAGCTCGCAATTTCGTTTTCTGCAAACAATTTACAGGACCGTTGTCGAAAGATATTAAGGATATCAAATTAGTTCAACGCATAACTCACACGTAGCCCCTATCAACAAACGTCTTGTTTCTTGCTTGTTGTAATCACAAGTTAAAAATTCATACGGTTTTATCGTCTACCGCACTGCCCATTACTCTTTGAATATTGCCATATCAATACCATTATAATGTCTTTCTTATGGATAACGAACGTATTTAAGTCACATTAATGTAATCGATATGGATGGAAAGCGTATATCTATTACCTGGTTGGTATATTTAAGCTTTTGTGGTTTACCCTTGAGTTTTCGACAAATTTGAATTTCGAATAAAAGCATTTAATCTGTATAGCATTCACACTTAAATTGTGTTTTCTACTATAGGCAGTAAGGACTACAACGGGTATAATACCGCTAGAGTGGCGGATGTGTGGATGGACATGTATATGGATAATTTCTATTTAGCTCGTGGCGATTTAAAAGTGAGTAACCATATCTGTCTCTTCTGGAACACCAGTCATTGTCGTGGTCAAAATTTTGGTCAAATTTGGTTTTTTTAACAGCCTTTTCCTGGTACTGTTGTGTTTGCCGGACAAATTATAGGTCTTCAAAACCACTGGTAGTAGTAGCTCTCAGTGTTTGATTTAATTAGGACTGTGGTTTCATTTTTAGCTTAGGTCACAGTTGAGGTATTGATTATGGAATGAGTTTGAACCCAAATAAAGAATTAAGGGAGGAGTTGGAAATCCTCACTAGCGTGCAAGAGGCTACTATTCTGCATCCATTCGTTTCTTGAACCCCTGAAGGGTTTTTTTTTATAGAAAACGTTTTTGCCCTTTGGTACTTTGTGTTCTGCGAGAAAGCCTAAAGGCGAACTTGGCCGGTTTACTTGAAAGTGATTAGCAGCCTTGTGGACCTAGTATAAAGTATTGACACAATAACACATTGAACTGTAGGGTACTGACCATGGTGACGTGTCAACACGAAGGCAAATCAGAAGCGATCTGCGCTGCAAGAGTTTCCAGTGGTTTCTTGACAATCCTGCTGCTCACAAGTTTGTCTATTCTCGAAACAGACTCGGATATGGCAGTGTAAGCATTTTTAGTTTCTGCATTTGCGTTATGTATCCTACTGCTTACTGAACTAGAACACAACAATTTTCCTTCGGTCTTTTGGGATTAATTTACCTTAAGAACTGTTTTATTGAGTCTGAATCGTTAAGTCTGGCAATCATCGTTTCCTTTTTTTGCACTCAATTTACATAAAGGCGAATTTATTGGAAGAACTTACTGACAGACGTATGTAGTTGTTATGCCAATACTGGGTTATTAGGGCGCGTTTACAAACTTCTGAAGTGGTACTCGTTGCTAGTCCTGAGGTCATGCTGGTTTAAGGACGTGCTGCGAACCGTGGTAAAGTTGTAGGGTCGCGGAACTAGTGAGGTTAAAAGTGAAATTTCAGACTCAGACCCACGTATCATGTGTTTACATAAAACAGTATGCAAATTTTTGTACTTTACAAAAATTCTCGATGAGTTTTTGTAATTTTAGTGATGCATTAACTGGTGGAGCTGAAATATTTGGACAAATTGATTAGAAAGACGTTTGCATGTTTGACTTAGTCCTTCATTTGACTATTTAAAATTTGTTATTGAAAAGATCCGACTGCGGTGATTTACACTTCAGACAACTTTCTTTTAGTTCAATAAACCTCTAGTATGGAACACATCTGTTTCCACAGTTGCTTAGTCAGTGTATTATTCAGTTTCACATTCGTACAATATGTGTAAGAACGACAGGACTTTAATTCTACTAATCGCCAAGGTGTGTGTTCATGTTTACGGAAACAAAGCAGAAAAGTGCAGCAAAATGATCTAGTTTGTGCCACATATGTACACGCAAATTAAAGCAATGCTGAAATCTATATTATGTTAAAATGCTATTCAAATCAGAAAATATGTGTTTTTCAAAGGTGAACGTCTGCTGTCGTGGGTGCTGATTGTTTTATCAAAATTCCATTTTTTGCTTACAACTGTTTGCTTTATCGCTAAACCTATAGTAATTCCACAATATCAGTTTTCGGGGCTGAAATTACTTTTGAGTTCAAGAAGTGGGTTTAAAAAGATAATGCCCTCGAAGATGCCAGTATCACCATGCAGATAAGGTCAAGTAAGTACACTGTGAGTGTCGTTAGGCCGGTTATTACACGTTATTTTATACTGTAAGGTATCTATTTACCCTGCAATTTAGTGTTGTACTACGGAGGGCCACTGTCTCCTTCGGGGGAACGATGGAAGCGAGTACCGGAAGCAGACTATGAGCCTCCTGCTGACCCCTTCCCGAGTGACCGTCCATTCATGGGCCACCCTTTTTGCCCTAACTGACACGGGTCTCTTACGAAAGGACTGGAACTGTGTTCGACTCCGTCGAGCTGGTGGCCCGTTGAATTCCGTCTGGGTTTTCACTCCGCATATCGTTGACTTGGAGATTTGTCCTCTGGAAGAGTTGGAGGAACCTAAGCAAAGGGAGTGGTGGCGTGCTTGGGTTGCTGATCAGATGAAAAGGATCGAACAGCGTCAGATAAGCCACCCAGAACAAGGCTTTCAGGCTGTGCAAACCACTAATCAGCGGGGCGCTCACTTCCGATGGCTTTACGATAAAGTGAGTGTTATTCCATATAAGTCTTAAGAATCGCGCTTCAGAAATTGCCGTAATTCCTGTGCTTCAAGGCAGATTTATAATTTAAGACCTTTGTAGTGTCGCATTCAGAGTGTATTTTCATGTAGTCCTGCACCCACTGTTTATTCCTGGATAAAATTCAGTTCGATGCGGGTGGTATGGTGCTGACGGGTATTATTGGAAAAAAAGAAAGTGTCGTGTAGAAAATAAAGAGTAAGCGCGTTGGAGAGAATAATCCAATAGTTATATTCCATGGGCATCCTTTACTCTTTGGTACAAGCCAATGCACTTTTCTCCCCACTGTATGAATTGACTTATACGTAAATGGCATCAATTTTCGTGTTGACGAAGGTTCATACCGCAATTATCTACTTACTCATTTTAAAAGATTCACGGAAAACTCATCAATGCACAGACGGGCTACTGCCTAGATGGGATTGACGGCCAGAGACCCACCCCAAAGCCCTGCGTTGATGACGCTCCTTCTCAGTCTTGGCACTTCAGCCACCACGGATAGGAGTCACCGACCACGACCTCTCTTTTAGTGATTTCAACGTCTTTTTTTTTACAAACTTTGTGTACCAACTCATCTAGACTATTTTCCTTATAAATTATTATTATAGTCGAACCACTATTCCCTTACATCCAGCGTATCTTTACGACAGTAGGCCATCATGTCTACCATTTGGTTTGACTAATTTCCTAACATCGACGGATGTGGCATGAAAGTGGTACTTGATTAGGTGAAGTGTAAACAGTTCCACGGTTGAAATTCATGATTCAGAATTTCATTCGTTTCATTTAAACACATTCAGGACATGTATTTAATGTTTTTATACAAATAAAACGGCTTGAAGAAGAGGGAGTGATTTCTTACAGACTCCCTTCTACAGTTTCATAGTAGGACGTCACAACTAAGATTTTTTGGACATCAACCTGACCCGCGCCTGACCGTTTTTTAAGAAGGATGAGGGAGAAAACCGAAAACCATCTGGTGGACAGTCCGTTTAGATTTCTCTTCAGCCAAATGTCTATCAAATCCATTCCCCAACGATTTACATTCCGGACCCCTCATCCTCATTAGCCTCACATGTGTATACAATCGGCTCAAGTAATTGCGTCTCTGCCATCCGTTTCATAATATGGAATCCCATTAAATGGTTTGGCAAAGCGAGATTGTACAACGTAACACGTAAACGGACTGAAACTGCTGTAAACACATCTGATAATAGCGTAGTCTGTTCTAGAGGTATCGGTCCAGCTGGAACACAATTTTGGTGAAGTGGATGGTGTAATACAGTGGATTCGACGGTTAATCGGAACACATTTCAAGCACAAAGTGTTATTGGGCGCCCAAGCGCTTCTCTGACTCGTGTGAAATCGTAAATCTTTTAAAATGAGAAGTGGATTCAATTTTATCCGTTTCAACTAACCAACAGTTTTAACGATTAACGCGACAACTTTATGAAAATTGGATGTGGTACAGGGAACAGGTGAAGAGGTGGTGCTAGGCACCTTAGTAACAAGCCTTCAGTTTCTTGTGGTACGCGCGAATAATGTCACTTCAAAAACCCTCTAATATTGTGTTCACCAAAAAAACAAGGTTGTGGCGTCATGCGCAAGGAATCTGTGACCATTCGCACGCGCAAAATCTCGACACGTTAGTCAGTGTGGATTGGGCCGGCGACGAGAGCGCCAAGGGGACCCTCATCGTGACCATTGGCACAATCGATTTGGCTAGCAAGGCACGTGTCCGTCATGGTGGAACTTGGGCCAAGCCACGCGCTGAAGTGTGCGTTCGCCGAACGAACCAGACTAGATGTTTTTGAAAAGGCGTCCTACTTAAGTAATTTTTCACGGCACCAAAGAGCATGTAGCCCTTTGGACCGATTGGGTTTGTCCACATAAGCGCAGAAATCGTTACGGGTGCATTGATGTCCGACGTTTTTATCTACGCATTTTTGCAAAGGAATTTGGAACTGAAGAAAATTGGTGTGCAATGACGTACGCATAAGCTTTGGTGTTGTGGAAATCAGATTTACAAAATATCCCACATATCCAAGAACTTATATGGGAGAGATAAGAAACGCCTACATCGCTGTCGGTGTAGTGACTGAAGTGGGGTGGTACAAGGCCCACTGGGCAGCCAAACAGAAATCGAGGATCAAACGAAATAAGATCATCCTTTAAGAGGGCATCATCAGTTCCCTGCATTGGAAGTAATTTGCTTCTACTAGTTGGTTACTATACCCCACAGAGACAAGATGAAGCTATTGAGTACATTTGACCGTCGCACACTATATAATTTAAAAGACGACGGTTTGGTGGTTTTCGATTCAAAAGGGGCCGATAATGTATATCTTAACAAAGGGTTTGAATTACTCAGCTACACCGCATCACAAGAGGGTGACAAAGAGGAGGCAATAACGACACGCCAAAACCCACCCTAATGAGGATTAACTGCAGAAGCTTTTCTTCGAAATTGCCATTTTTATCACATACATCGTTTTGTAAAGAAACGGGTTTTGTGCGCTTGGCTCTGTCGACGGGTTTACACAATAGTTCGGGTCGATTGGAACCTGTCAAGTAGGGAAGGGATGACTCCGTGTACGGAGAAAAGATAATCCCAAAGTAGTTCCTCAAACAAGAGAATCAGGTGGTGGTGGGTGGTAGGCAAAATTGGGACTACTCCCGCTGATAACTATTCCTGCCGCACCATTTTGCGTCACTGTAGACGGTGACGGCCGTCGGTTGGCGCTGGAAGAGGAATCGGAGAGAGTGGGACGCGCCAACAGGTGAGCATCGCCAGCAGAACTGCAGGCAATACGAGAACCTGCGCCAGTGCGACCTCCTGTTGACGATGTCCTTACGCCACCACAACTCGGCTTTGTTGTGTGGCAGTTAGCACCGCTCACCTTTGAAAACAAAAGCAAAGCACACGTAAGCAAAGCACACGACACAGAAATGACTCGAAGGTTACAACGGTTTGGCACAGGGTTTTATATTAATGTATGTTTGGCTTAAGCGAGAAAATGAGACCCCTCTATATCCACAGATTTGGTTCCTTCACGGTCGCCTTACCTAAATGTAAGAAGCATCTGAATTCAGGCACAAACGAAGTCCAGGTAGTTCGCGAAATGGGTGCAATTCCAGCTAAGCACACCTAGCACAGGGGTCCGAAGTCTGATAGCGACCAAACTTCTCAAAATTGGGAAGTTCCCACCAAGCCCCAGCGAACGGTAGGCAGGCCTTAAAAATTGTTTGTGCCATGTTTCACCAATAGATTTGAGTCCTTCTAGTTAAGTTTTACATACACCACGAGAACGTATGGGCATGTATGCGAGGAGTCAACGATATAACAATTCTAGGTCTTGCTCAAACGCAGGATTTGATTTCAATTTAAACGTTTTTTTTCTAAATTTTGTTAAAGGCCATTCCCCCACCATCTTAATCGCGTATAGGTACGCTCAAACACAAAAACGGAATGATACTGATCAGAATGCGGCATAATGGATTATCATATGTTAAAACATTGGCAATGACAATGTCGCCAACTTCGAATATTAAAAGAGTTAAAGGAAACGGACCTCTATAATGGAAATGACCACGAGCGAGAACTTCTCATGTCGATTTCTCAAGCGTTTCACAAGATGCATCCAACTTAGTCCCTTGTCCGGACCCACTAACATTAATATAATTTAGGCGAAGATCAAATCTACCTTGCATGGGAACTACAAAAAGCACCGAGAACAAAGGAGTGGACTTCAATCTGCGCCGCCACACATCAACCAAAAATTAGAATTGAGCATTCCACTAGGAGGCAAATAACGTTCTCCTTAGCAACGTCCAAATTTTAATCACACAATGTGAGATTACTTCTAAAGTGAAAAGAATGCAAACCTGGGGGAGAGATTTAGATGCAAGTTCATTGCGCGAAGGTGGAGGTTGGTGGTGGCGAAGAGAGGGAAGAAGCCGCAGTCTCATAGACGATGCCTGATCACCGCGGAGGAAAGACGGTAGCCCCGCTGACCGCCTGGGATGGGGTTTACTGCAAGAATCGAGGGCTGCCGCGAAGGTTCGCGCAAAAAAGTTGCCGTGGTGTCTCCGCCCAGCAGGCCCAACAACAGCGTCAGGGGTGGGAGGAGGGATGTTGCGGGTCACCAGGGAAGTTTTTTGGGGACATGAGGTACATTGATGAGAGGTTCCGCGTCCTGGAGAAAGAACATCGCCAGCCTCGGTGTCCTCATCACCGTCACTAGTGTTCTCATCGGCATTTCCTTTCAGGAAGCTGGGTGGGCGAGAATGCACATGGAAGGCGGATTTTTGGAGAAACTCCAGTGATAATGACCTGAAATAAATCACAGGCATAACGACTGAAATTGTCATCAAAGCACAGCATACCACTACATTTAGCAGTTGTGGTCGTCTTAGTGGGTAGCACATTACTCGGATACGTTCAATGGGATGGAACGATACCAAACTATACAAGGCATTTAGCGGGTAGTGGCAAAACGACATGGTCCTAACTTGGCAGCACGAAAAGAAACAACGTGGCTTTCCCAAGTGGAAGTTGGCACCGGATTTGTGCAACTTCAACTCAAGGTGATCAGTAAGCACAAGGTTTTATCAAGCATCGCTGAGGCCAAATCGTTGAACGAGAAGACGGAGACTTCATTTACCACGAAACATTTGAGACTCCTGAGAAAGCAACTATAGAGTCAACTAGACTGACAAGGGGTTTACGGAGTAATCCATTACGTAAATAATTAGCACAACTTAATGGTGGTAAAATTGAAATACTTTATTATCCCCACCTATCCCGTGTCATGCTACATACTTAAAGCTTGCGGTAGCGAATAAATAATTTCTATGGAAAATGCTTGACCACAATTTGGGCTAACACAGTACTCAAGGTAACTTCAAATACGTGATGTGTTTGCATAACATGACCTCCCCATTAGCTAAGACAGTTTCCAGGGGTCGGGAATCGGTAAGTGATTGAACAATTACTGATTACCTATTAGATTATCAAATCCAACCATTTTCGTCTCCGCAACCTGTGAGGTAGACATCCGTGTTAGTACTCGTATACACAGTAAAATCAGAAAAGACCAGCTTACATCAAAATTCACATAATCCAAATTTGGTGGTGATGAGATGAAGAGTGAAAACCTTTGGGATATGTGAAAAAGGAGGGCAGTATGCCGTGCTCCGTAAAAAATGATTAAAGACATGGTCAAAGATTTTCTAAACTTGTAAAATAAAAAGAAAGTGAAAAATTTGCTAGAGAAATACCGATTGGTGGGATTCAATAAGGGGCGAAATTCATCCAAAGGTTGGTAGCTCGGGGGCCCTGGGGGTGCATAAACCGACATCGGTGGTTGCACCCTCCTAGGTGGAGACTGACCAACCGTAATCGGAGGTGGAAAGTTACATGGCTTCGAGGAATTTGACGTTAGGGAAGCGGAGGAGTTGGCGGAAGGAGAAACTTTGTGACCTTCGACAACACAGGCGCCTCCGCCCCCTCCTCCGCTACCGTTTGCCGCCGTGTGGCGCTGACCATCGCCCATCGAAGGGGGGTCGGTGAATGGTGCCGAAGGATTCATGAAGGGGGCACCACCCACCCAAGCACGAGCCCCCATAGGAGCTGAAAAGGCGGGTTGGGGCACGGATGGTGGCTCTGGCATAATGCAAGCCGCAGGACCGGGAAGGAACTACACGAGGAGCACACATTAAATAAAGACGAAACCAACGAACTAGTGTTTTCCGCTAAATTAGATCAACTTACGGGGATCGCTGTGGTCTCAAGGGTAGGAGGTTCATCGGTGAGATAGGGACGAATGCAATTCCCATTAGCCCGTATTTCTTCAATAACCTGGAGCATTGACTCGGGACGATGTTGCCAATAGTATTGACAACAGCTCACAATAAGACGCCATCTAGGAAAATTGAAGCAAAAATCAAAGCTTTTTGAGAAGGCCTAATTTGAGACAACACACACGCATCGATTCTGGTTACAAATAAATTTGTGGCTAAGCAAAATTAGCAGCTAAGTGTCAAAAACAATCCGAACAAGGACAGGCCCAAGGAATGGATTTAGGCTGACAAAACTTTATTATATCACAAGCATAAACTCCCGTTTAAAAAAAACCATGATTATTTATTTTCTATCTATAAAATAACTCTTCCTGGTCACTGAATAGAATTTCTTGAGCTGCAACACCATGGTCTTCTGGTGAAGTCTGTTTAGATTATACGAATTAAACCCTCACCACATGAAAAAATGGAAGTAAAACGGCTTGAAGAAGAGGATAACGAAGGTGAGTAACACCAACTGTGGTCATTTTTGAGGCTGCATCAATATTTTTTAGTCGGGCTTTTTAACAGCAAAACGACTTAAGCATTAAACTAGTCACACACTCCCACACACGGGATATCTGATTTGGTATCCACGCTGTCAAGGAAAACCCAGAAAGTGTTGCACCAGAGTCGAGTCAACGGTAGGTCGAAGGCGAGTTTAAAAAGCATGCGCGCAACGTTGACGGCTGGAGACAGTCAGACTCGAAAGAACAAAACCCGTGATCGTAGACCTTAGAGTGCTACCAAAACATGGGGACAAAGCAAATAGCAACAACACTTAGATATTAGAAAATATGTGTCCGGTGGCCTCGCATGCAAAATCCGCTTGTGCTTACCCAAAAAGGGGGCTTGTAGAATTGTTGTGAATCGTGTTTATTCAATCCCTAAATCCGATCACTCCGCCTCCGACACAGGGTTCCCCTTTTTCGCAGCAAGGCGCCAGTCGCGCGAATCCTCAACTCCCCCTTTCACTCACACGAATATCTATCTTGGATCGTCATCGCCCCTAGGTCTCGATGTTAGCGCATTTATGACTCACACGTCCGAGGTATAAATACACACGCGCAAACCCCACACACGACACAACAACACCAACGTGGTTGAGCTTTGAAGTAAACGGTTGTGTCCACGTCCTCTCCAATCTTTTCCCTCATAGAGGGTATCAGGGAAGTGTAATCGGACCAGGGTTAATTCCGTGCCCCCGGCTTGGTTCAAGACCATATGCTGAGTCCCACAACAGGATAAAATACTTGGCTATCAGAGAACCAAAATTGCTCTGGATTGGGCCCTGAAGGCATAATTTATTGTTCACTAATAGAAACGTACTAGCGAGGCACTTGACACTACACCCTGAAGTTCCAAGTGTTGGTAAAAACAAACATACAGTTCAATTCATTGGGAGGCAGACTGCGGGCAAAATGGTTTCGCACCATTTTTAAATAACCCGAACATTGGGTTAAAGGATAGGATACGTTGAAAGGGGAACAAAAGACTCATCATCCACAAATGCATGCATGAGTGCATGGGTGCACGATGTGTACAAAAACGAAAGAGCATCTGTGTCACAGCAAAGTTGCCTCGAGCAAAAGGGAAAATGCGCATGGGTCAATGAGACTGAGGCTGCAGGGCACACTGTCAAATTCCTCTTACTAAGACAATGAGTTACACCTCCAAGGCTTAATATGCGACCTGCTTTACTAAAGCGGCTAATCGACTTGACGTTGCAAAATACGTGCTCAGAATGGGAAAAAGACCACCCTAAGAAATAATAACAAGAAAGCAAAACAAGGGTGTGTTGTGCACTAAATGGCGCACATGATACACAAACAAAAGCATTTGAAAATCAAGCTGAAACGAACAGTACAGGGAATAAGAACTCACAGTATTTAAGCCACAGTTCTGAGTCTTAATTTCTGAGATTTATTTTTTGGTGCATTTTGCTTATTTGCAAAAATAGAGGCGACTTGGATGAATATCTCAAATTCGAGCAACTTCAACTAAAGATGGGGCCATATTTAACTGAATCAAGGTTCTGAAAAGCAGTGCAGACCACAGTGTTAAGGCAGTAGGTAAGTTTTCCTGCCTCGAAAACCCTTATCAATTTAACGATTGAGCTGCTGTAAGGACAAACGACATTTAAAGCGAATAGAGTTAACTGCCACCAATAACAACAGCCCGTTGTGAATCATTAAATTATTGAGTGGCCAGGTAAATACCCAGTGCAAAAACGCATTCAAAAGGGGTGAAAAAATGAAAAACACATAGCAACTTACACAGTAGTTCCATTGGCCGCCGGAGGGAGAATCTGCGTGATAGAGAACTCAGATCGCTTCACCCTCTCCACAACTTCAACATCGCCCAGTTCAACGTAGGGAAACATTCCGAAAGTGATAATTTCGTAGAGTACAATACCGTAAGACCAGAGGTCAGACTTGACGGAAAAAATACCAAACTGCACCGCCTCAGGCGGCATCCACCGGATAGGCAGTTCAACGTTTCTCGTGAAACGATAGTAGCCGTAAGGTGAGCCTGCCGTAGCCTCTCGGGTCAATCCAAAGTCACCAACCTTTACAACATGATCTGGACCCACTAGGCAGTTCCGACAGGCGATGTCGCGGTGGATCAGTTGTTTACTATGAAGGTAAGCCAACCCCTCCGCGATATCGAGAGCCATTCGAGTGAGCGTGGCCGGACAAATATCCTCATGGTCGGGACACCTTAACGGAGAGTTGAGAAGGAGAAAGTGGATGGAAGAGTTCAATACCAAAAGAAAAGATCAGACTTCAGTGCCATGATGATGATGGGGTCGTAGTAGACAAATTGTGCCAATTCATTTATCTAACAACCGACACAATACGAGTGTTTCAATCAAAATCTGGTGAGCAGGTTGTAGTGGGGGCCCAGTTTGAAGTTATTTGGGCAGCTGATCCAACCTAGTACGATTTAACAGCACGTGAAATGCAAACATTAGCCTGAGCGAATAAGTGGCAGACGCATGACGGTACCCCCACAAGACGTCAATTACTGTCACACAACGAACAAGCTTCAGAGCTGTATAACCCCGGAAATATGAGGGCATATGAAACATGCTATAGGTCAACACAACAACTCCGAACAGGCCTGAATGGGTGTGTTGGTGTATAAGGCCAATTTTAGATGTGTGTGCATGTGTGCGTGTGTTGTAGGCATCAAGTAAACAAAGTAATGACAGAAAACAAATTGATCAAAGGGACCAGTGGGACAAAACACCTTACTTTTCACCAAACAACCCGAGACTTCAAATATTTAAGCAGAGGGGACCCACTACCGAAATTACTCAAAGGCTGGTTGTAATCACATCGTAGTTGGCTCCCGAAAGGTGGATTAAAATTGTTTAGTTACGTGACAGGTACAGTTGACGGATTGGTACCACAAAATCATTTTTCATTTGAATAAATAGAAAACGATATTTTTCATCCACTCATCGTAAGGCTCTAGAAAGAGCAAACAACACCAACAACGAAAATTCAAACATACTGAATGAAACCACCCGTCAAATGAACACACGAACGGAGGAACCAATCGCACGGCTCAATGCTTGGGGCTGTCACTACCCCGAAACCACTCAATGACAATCGAAAAAGCGTGTTTGTCAAAGAAACCGTCTGTGAAAAATCAAAGTGTTGAAAAGTGTTGTGTGGGCGATGAAGTCAGCGTGACAAAGGAAGCGAAACGAGCACAAAAGTGTAACGTGTTCTGTTGCTCCGCCTAAATGGTAGGTGTCAACAGCCAATCATATCGACGAAACAGCGGCGCTCAGCCAATCACAACCAGAGGAGAGGAGGATACAAATTGAAGGGTTAAACAAGTAGCCGAAGGTATCGTGCGTGCGCTGATTTGGCACGAGCGCGCACATGCGAACAAGCCTCGCTCTCAGCCGGGACCATGCAACCACGTGATGTCTAGGCGATAGTGGGGTTGAGCGCGCGTAACTAGATTAGGCTGTAGGCTAGCCAAACGTTGTTCACGAGATAAGTAGGAACTCCAAGCAATAATTGAGCATATACCCATTCAGATGGCTTATATAAGCGGAGGGATTGAGGTGAGAGTTCAAGGAGAACAAGAGATTTACAGAGCAAGGTATTCGACTGGATTTACCTGTATGATTCCATGTGTCCGCAAGAATACTTTTAGGCTCATGTACTCCAGTCAGTAGAGGCGCCAAAAAACGGAAAATAGAGCGGCGTACGCACGTTAAATTGATTGAATACAAATATTTACACTTTTCGGAGTTTATTTAGTAACGTTAGTCTGGATAGGCACCACAGAAAACAATGATGTCTATATCTCGGAAAGTCAAAAGATGATATACGTACCGTTGTGCAGTCAAACGGCGTTCAAGGAGGTATTTTTTTAGATCTCCCAGCAACATTAGCTCCATTATGAGATAGATCTCATCCTGCGGTCGGTGCATACAGACACCGACTAGACGGACGACGTTTTTGTGTCGCAGGTCGCGCATAAGCTTAGCCTCTGAGAGGAATTCCACCTTGGCTTCGTAAGTGGTTCGGTTGGTGTTCATTTTGACAGCAACTGCCTCCCAACGACCGGCAAATTTGGCCTCCCCGCCGTAGACTAAGCCAAAAGCGCCATCGCCAATACGACGGTTAATGACAATGTCACTCAGCGGAATCTGCAGCAGTGGAATTAGAGACGAGATTAGCAAACATCAACTTAACAGCAACCCCAATCGCATTAGACAAAACGGAATTAAATCGATATTTGAATAAATCTTTCCCAAAAGAAGCTTAGATGAACTATGGAGGGCTTAAACGGCAATGAACCAAAATGTCCTAGAGGTCTGATTTTGCAAAAAAATATGGCTTAAACCCATTAAATTTTTTTCAGTATCATGAGTCTAAAATGAAATGACGTTGATGACGGTTCCGACAATCGCATAACGCTCACGGACGTCAAAACAAAAAATAGAGATTTGCCGCCTGATGCAAAAGCTGGTGACATGCAGAAAGAACCATAACTTACATTGACGTCAGCCAGTAGTGCACACAACTCCTCATATGGTCGCCTTGTCAACTTTTCAGCCTCCTGGAGGCGTCGTCGGAAGTAGGCCAGCACAATGGCAACCACGGGAACGACAACTATAAGAAGGACACCCATTGCAAAGATCCAGTTGCCTACAACACAGCTCACTCCAAACCAGCGGGAGATAAAGGCAAATGTACAGTCGGCATCGGTGATGGAGCCGTCAGTGGGTGGCGTAGAGCCTCCACCGCCCCAACGTGGTTTATCGTAAGGCTTCTCAATAAGATTATCCACGAATGTCTTGAAAGCAATAGCGTCATTTCGGTTAACTTCCCCTCCGTTGTCTTCTCCCTCACCATTGTCGTCACCCCAATCGCTGGCAGCATCGGCTTTGGATCGGGCTACCCCACCACTTGCATGCATTCGATGGATATCATCAGATCCTGGTGTAGACTATAAAATAAAAGACACACAGAAAATAATAAAGCAACAAAACATAACTTAGGTCAAGATTTAATAAAGTCAGGGCCAAAACAAGGAAAAAAGTGAGTTGGTGCCACTTTCACGCCATGTAAACCTAGATTTACTGCTGTTGACATTGATTAAATTAAATGCCTAACATTTCAGACAAGCCACTTCGTCGAATTGTCCACTATGGGTCAAGTGCGAGCCAGGCGAGAATGCCAAAAAGATCACACATTCAGCCAGCCAGCCAGCTATTGCGGCAATGCAACTGCACGCAAAGACAGTTTGGACGGACGAAATACCGTTTTCCAGGGATGCCGCTCGTGTTGTTGGCATCTGTTCCATCGTTAAAAATCTATCATACAACTGCATGATTTCCCTCAGCTAGACACATTGACCTGAACAAGTTGCTGTGCGCGAATGAAGATCAAATTAGCTGCTAACAAAATTGGCTATGGGCATGAAATTCTAACAGAAAGGAGAGCATCAATTCCTCAAATTTATATTCCAGGCGAGTCCTGACTTTGGAGAAGAGGTACAGGGGAAGCAATAGTATAACCAAAATGAAACAAAAGCAATGAAAAATGGGAGAAGGGATCGCAAAGAGAGGTCGCGATAAGATACTGAAAACGTTAAAGGAATGGGGGCAAAAATACATACTAATGCCTGTGACTACTACATAACATAGGTCTATGGGCATGATTACAAATGAAAGGAACGATGAGGTGGGATAAAATTAAGTTAGCAATAAAAGTGCGGTAATCAAATCTAAGCAATAATGCCCCACCTCATATTCTGTTTCGCCTTCATGAGGTCCGGTAAAAGACCACAGAGTGATCGGAACGGTGGTCTTGTCCTGAATCTGCTTCAGCAGCCAAGCTTCCAAAAGTCGATCGTTGTGTGAATCGAAGCTTAGCTGGTGGACAGTGCTAGCGGGAGGATCCTCATCGTAGGAAGGAAGCGGTGTCTGAGGTGGGATAGGGGGAGAAGGGGGAGTGACGCCTAATCGATAGACAAGGGTCTCACCTAAGCGCTCGACATTGTTACTGAAGAAAGAGACCGCGTTTTTGTCCAGATATCCTCTGTTGGAGTACTCCATGTGAGTTTTTGACACAAAGGTCCGAAGGCGCCTTTCAGGAAGAGAGAACAAAATACTCTATGCGAGTTCTGTTGACGGACCTTTGGTTAAAGTTAACACGACGTGAACATCATTTTTAGGGGATCCAATCAGTCGGGTGGATAAACTTCAGTTTGGCATACTAATACCAAAAAGGAAAAAAATAGAAAGGAAACGGCCTGGCGCCACGACTTCACGAAGAAAAAAAAGCAAGCTGACGACAACCTACCCCAGGATAAAAATAGAAAAACGTGAAGGCTTAGCAATACCTTCAAAATTCGCCACACGTAAAAGCAACTACAAGGACAATTGTGGCATTTGAGCGATTAGGGATTTTTTTAGTAAGGATAGTGACTTTCTCGGCACCTAACTATTGACAATGAGCACACGACGAGTGGGATTCGATATCTTCACCCACACCGGTGTAAAAGGTGTTGGTACTCCGGATTATTGAGATTAAAAGATAACAAAGCTCGCCAGGATTTATGATTCGCAATGATTCAAGACATCAGACTTATCGGCTCTACACAATCACCTAGACCTGCTCCCTATGGGCGGTCGCCGTGCTTCCACGGACCTACGGGTCAAACTGACTTATTTGGGCCTACTTTTGTCATTCCACGCTAAGTTGTCTAAAATTGAAAATATACCTGTTGATATCTTCAAAGTTCACTCTAATTTTTACCAGGAGAAGAGCTTATTCAAAGTGCTTGTCTAAATATCACGTGTAAATTTAGAGACTGTTTCACCATAAAAAAAGTACAAACTGACGCCAGTCGAGACAATAAACGGATTCTTGAACTAACAGTCAAATTAAAAAGGACGCCAAACTCGTGATGGTGCTACAGACGATGCCACATTATTCGTGTTACAACAACATCAACAACATAAAGTAATCAAATGATTATCCTGGCAGTATAACACGAAGAAGGGAGTTCGTAAACATTTAAAAATTAGTATATCGAAACGTCAGTTAGCCAGGAGAGTCCAATAAAACAGGCTTGCAAAAATATTGACAGTTCTGTGACCTAGGACCGCAAGTAGAATGGCCCATGCTGTAGGACAAAGCAACTAGATGACATGTCTGTAATGTTAATCCTGCAATTGGTAAAAAATGTAGACAAGGGTATTAAACAGAGTGTTGAGTGTGAAACGAGGGCACAGCAACGTTTATACTTACTCTGCCATCTTCGGGCTATTCAAAACGGATAGTGAAGAGGGATTTTCGCGTAGAAGCCGGGCTATAGCACTTCCGAGGACTATAACAGATTCGAAAGTGCACTGCTCGTAGAGTTGACGTTGATGTGAGCGAATTCGCATTTCAGACTTTGCTGTAAAATACGAGGGAAGGAAAAATCCGTTTGACTCCAAGCATCATGGAATGAGTCGATACATAGAACACTTAATGTAAACAAATGGCTATTTCAAATGAGCTTCTAAGAATGCGGTGAGGAGAGGAACGTCCATGACTTACACATACACACACAAGGATCACTTTCTATTAAAAGGCAGTTCGGTGTTTCAAAATGTTGTGAGAAGTATTCATTTAGTAGGTCGGTGACTCGGAAGTGGGTAGCAACACTTGACCATAAGAGGGAGAGGGACGCTTAACTTGACGAAAATTTGTCTGGCACTGACAAGAAATGGATCCAAGCAAAAAATTATGGCGATTCTAAGTCATTAGCTAAATCGACCTCTGTCAGGGCAACAAATTATGCACTACACAGCCTTAATTTTCTTGACGAAAAAAACCTACCACCGTTAGAGGCATCCGAGGACCTATTGAACCCGCTCATGGGGGTCATGAGGTTGGAGTGAGTAACTGCGCCCGTGTGCAGGGGATGTGAGACACTGAATGAGTAATCGTGCATGATCTTGAGGTCCCCTGCACTGCATTCACGAGGCACAACTTCCGGCGATTCCCAAAAGTTCTTCGAAAGCCACGGACTGAGGAACCACACGTAGCCCTTCTCAGCACGCATGTTTAGATGGAAAGCGGCACAGAGGATAATTGCAGTGGCGGCGGCTGAGTGGTCCACGATGATGATTCGACCATTCCGTTGCTTCACTGACCTGACATTCTGCACACATATCGAGTTAGGGTAAACTTTTAGGTTGGTTACAGCTAAACAAACAACTACTTGTGCCCCCAAGGGAATAGCTTTAAGTACTAACAGCCACAAGGCGTTTGCATCCTTGGCTCCGGAACCAACTATACGGCCAACTTGGACAAAGACCAGAATTTTAGAGGGTTTATACCAAAAAGACGTCGGCACTTATATGAAACTTCACGGAGAGTATAATACGACAAATGCGACAACCCATCACGGATAATACTTTGCACACATTACTTGTCTCTTGTTGGCAAACATCGAGTTTTTGAACTGTTCACACTTAATTAGGGGGCAAGAGAAAAGAAGCTGAAGAGGAAGTATGCTATTGAACAAAATAAACTGAATAATTTGGAAACTGGAGGAAAGTAAGGGGGACTGAAGCATACCTTTAGGGCCACAGAGTAAGTGAGCATGGACTCCTTCACCTCAAAGTCGTCCACCAAACTGATATTGTTTGCTATGAAAGCATCACGGTAGAAGTAGTGGTCGTCTTTTCGGAACATCGCAACCCGCTTCCATCGCCACTGCTGGAACAGTCGGATGAAGATGAAGCTAGAGAGGAAAAAAATTGTTCCAAACAACAAAATTGATGCCTGGTTTAAGTGAAAAACACCTAGTAATAAAGTTTTTGAGCGAAATGGTGGGTAGCACGAAATTATTCATTTCGTTAGGAAATTTTAATTCTGAAGTGTGAAACTAAATCCAAAAAAATGCACTCTAGTTCATGATATTATTGTAAATCAAGTTGATTCACACTCGTTAATCGGGTCGCGATAGATGCACATGCGCAAACGCCACACATGACTCGACGTGACACGAGACGACAGAATCAAGGACGAATCGACGAGGACTTAGTTGAGGTCTCGAAAAAAGTCTGTTTTTTTGGCGTTGCTGTCTCAATCCCTGTTGCGTACTTAGTGTTAAATTGTGGGGCGACAATTTATTTGCTACTTTCCTAATGAATTTAGGATTACGCGCCAGAAGAGCTTTTGGTAGTTATCAACAAAAAAACTAAACTGAGTGTGAAATCAGACAAGCATTATCATATGCGGGAGTTTTCCCATTCATCGTTTTGCGAACTTAGACCTAAATAGAAATCAGAAGCAAAGGAAGAAGGCCAAAATATTAAATTTACAGTCTCAAAAGGGAACCGCAATATAGACGAAAGGTCTTAGAAACAAACTTAAAGTAATTTACTGAAACCAAATGTACCTCCTTGCCAAAAGAAATTAATAGCACAGGCGCGTTTGTTAAACGTAAACCTTGCCGTTGGTTTTTCATCAGTCAATTAGAAACGAAAATTGCTCTGATGAGAAACCTAGCGCTGTACAGAAAGGGCAGGTTCGAATTTGATCATAGTAACATAGCTGAAATGTAATGGAGTCGAAGCGACTGCCACAAACCACAGAATGTCAACGTCAAACCAATTGCCAATGGCTCCGCAATTTCCCATTTGATTGGCTGGACGGATAGACAACAACGTAAGCTACTTAGGGCCTGTTAAACAGCCTCCTCATATCGCATCTACAATTGAAGGACTAGACTTGCCAACGTACCTGGCAGTATAGGCGGAAGGGATGGTGCGAAAAAAGAACTTGTAATGTTTGCGCCACAGAAAGGAGGCAGACTCAACGGTTGGCGAAATGACAAGCACCCGGCGCAGGTTGGCAAGTCTGACGGTTGCCTCGATTGCGTCAGGACAAAGGGCCACTGTAATGAAAACGTTATGATGAATGGAACCGCATCAGGCGCGGGGTTCGCCATTGCTAATAGCCCCAAGTACGGCGACCTTGAGCAAAACTTTATAGAATGAAAATCACGAAAAAGCGCAAAGTTAGGCAATTAAGAAGTGATCACCGCAGTCAAGTCTGTAGCAAAAAATACATATGCACACGCGTCAAGAAGTTGATAGAGCATTGGGATTGAGAAAAGCTTTTGAAATCTGATAGGATGGCCACTGCAATCTTTCTCGCGAATGTGCCAAAACCAAGAACAAGTGTACTGTCATGAATGTCAAGATGAGAAGTTGACCACTGATAACAAGACACAGGCAACGAGAGTACCAATACGGAAAACGACTGCTACTCGAGTAGAGGAAGTATAAAACGAATATGGAGCTAAAATATGGACACACCAAAGTTACAAGTCACCACGACAGTAATGATTGACAATAGTCTTTGTAAAATTTCAATGAATTCTCATGAGGAAATAGACGTAAAGAGAACCAAAAAGAGAACAAAAGGACCTCATAGCACATTTAAGGAAGCAAGAAATTTTGGGTAGGAAAAAGTGAGCGACGATGCAAATCTACAAACAACACATTAGCGTAAAAAGCGACGGACAAAAGCTCCAGTATTACAACTACTCAAGGATTTGAAGAAGACAATGCTGTAGTATTCTCAATTGGAAAAAAAGTTAGAAAATTTGAAATCGTTGTCAAGTGTCTTCACTGAAACTTGACGATGACAAACAAATGGGGCAAAGCAAAAAGCCGCCATAAAGTAGGCAAATCGACTTTTCACTTCGGCCATTTGGCCAAGTGAGCCAATTGGCTGCACATATGTGCGATTTTTACTCACCATATTGAAAAAAATGACGTCGCAGGAGTGAACCTAATTTTCTCACGCAAAATCTGCACGTGACTTACACTCACAACGCTGGAATACTTCCAATGAGTTTTTCTCGTGGTGGAATGCTTGGCTGCCAAGCTTCCAAAAACAAATGACCAAGAAGACATCGACCTGAACGAGTGGGAAACGTCAATAGTTGCTTCAAATTAGACTTCCCACTAAATACATGCTGAAATTTAGAGATATTCTTTCCATTGCTGTCAAAGTCCATTCTTCTATGACTTTATGCTGCACATGCACAAGGTAGAAAGTGTTTAGCCACAGGTAGGAACAAAGAAGTTAATCGAACGGCCACTTACGAATCACGCCCAAGACGCTCTCGTTATTGGGATTGACGGTGAGGAAGTTGAAGAAGTCGTTCAGTACTACGTTCTGAGAACAGGTCAAATTGCGGACTTGTAGACGAATTGCAAACTCGGAGTTACCAAAGTACTTCTCATCCCCGTTCAGCACGTCCACAGCGTGAAAGGCGTCTTAATAAAGAAGAAGAAGAAGACAGTGAAGTGATAAAATGACCAAATGTCATTGGTTTCATATTCAACCTAGCGAAACGACGCTGCCTGCAAAGCTTATTAATAATATTCACTTTTTTCGTTGAATTTGTGTAATTTTAAGTCGCATAGTTTGGATCATGTGCGCGCATAAAACCCCGAACACAAACGCTGACACCAAGAGGCCATCGACTAGGACATTAGAAGATTGGTGATCAGCATTGTGAAACGCTAGTGGACTGCTAAGTTACTACCATAAACTATCTAGTCACTCAATTAGATTTAAAAGACAACCTGCATCAAAGGAATCACCCCTGACAGTGGTCATGGAAAGATTACAAGTTTCACGGGATCTCAATGATAGTGGTTTGTGGTCCCATCGCTAATAACTACCTAAACGTTTAGGCAGCTGGGTAAGACACTATAAAATACCAACAACGCAGAAACCAAAAGACGTGATTTGGTCGTACAGCAGAAAGTTTCCACACAATTAGGCTGTCCGCTCATTACAACCTACCAAGTAACTTGTACAGAGTTCCAGCAAATTTAAAAAGGTAGTTGATTGTTTTTCTCAAATTAACTAAACCAACATGCCTGATCACATTAGGCTACATTGCCTTCAATGCAGCAGCATCGAACCCCGGGCAGTTCTGCGAGTCAACGAGATCCCAAAAAGCACCCATCACAGCCAGACATTTTTAAGGCGGCTGATTGGGCTTAAACCGTGCGAGCTCAGGACCATCCAGGCAAGTACTCAAACGAACGTACATAAACACCCCAGAAAGGCTCGAAAGGTTTAGCGCCACAATGCAAAAGGCCGTCAAGCAAAAACAGAACACCAGTCACTGCGTGTGGACAGATAAGAAAGGCTAATTTGGAGTCAGGTCTGCAAACAAAGGACGATGTTTTCTCTTAGCCTCTGCAAAATGCATTTTGGCTGCGTTTATTTTTGAAACATCCATACGAACACAACAATGGCCTACTAAACTGAATCTGATCCTTAAACAGACCCAGTAACTGGCTTACATTTTGACACAAACATAGGAGCGAAATTCACGGACATGATAAGGAAAGGCGCAACTAAGGAGAAACAATGAAAGGAAGTGAGAGTAGAAAAATGTCGCGGAGAAATTAGCAATAGACTGTTCCAAAATTCATAGACAAAGTAGAATGTAAATCAGGCATAAAATGAAAGCAATCGCAAGTAAACAGAGTGAAGTGAACAATAGGGAAAGGCATGTAGTGTGACAGATTCCAGCCAGTGATGATTACCACCTTGATCAAATTGGACTTGCACGAATAATAAAATGAACAAATGAAATTCCAAAAAAGGCATTGATCCACATTCGAGTTTCTGGTGAGATTCTGCTAAGTCGAACAAGGCTTAGTGAAAAAGAATGCACGAGAAAATGACAGGGACAAAACACGGCCAATTATGAAGATGATTCTTGGCCTGTGACTATACAAGTTGAGGGCAAAATAGACGATGAAGTCCCAATTTTGCTTTATGCACACAGTGCAACTGACAAAAAATAGCTTACATGATAAAAACTTGAAAGGAAAAAGAACGGATGAAAGAAAAAAATGGACTGGTTATGCCACTAGACAGTTGCACAAAAGACCACACTAGGTCACGGTATATACCAAACAGATATAGCAGTTATCGCTGCGTAAAACAGGTTAAATTTACAAAGACAATGTAACAAAAGACAATCCACCAAACATTTCGGTCAATGACATTTGGCATATAAGCCTCTCGAGAATCTGGACGTATAATTCAATTTCATTAAATCCTGTTAAGTGTTACAATGATTCCACCAACAAGGCAATCGCATCCATTTAAACAACAGAAAGAGCGTGGTTATAGTTGTAAGGCACAAAAGGAAAAATTAATGAAAAATTGTACTGACTAATTTTGTATACTTATATCAGAGCAAACTTTTCGACAAATGTTCATCGCAATTCGATTCCGACTGAATAGAATAAAATCAATAGCAAGACGAATGGAAGATGAATATGGAAGCAAAACGAATGGTTGGTAGGTATAAGCATGAAGGTGATAGCAAGACTTCAATCACACTTGTTTTAACAGATACGAAGTAAAATCAATGCAAAACTGGATGAAAAGGTTTCTTTTGAGCAAAAAAAAGTCGCAGAGATAGCCGCTACAAAGAGAGAACTCGGGCTGCTTAAGGGGAATACCGAAATCGAGGAAAAGCATGTGTGGGAAGTAGCACCAACGAGTAGACCTTAAGTGTGTGTGAGCTATCCAATGACTTCAAGCGCTCGTCGCCACGTATGCCACTGGTCATATAGAAAGAGGGCAAACTTGCAAAATCACGTCTCTAGCTTACCAAGAGAAAATAGTTAATGTAGGGAACTATCACAAGTGACAACAAAAAAATTCTAAGTCCAATCATTTTTTAAAGACAGCCGTGCCCACACGCACAGGCACCTACATGAGAGCGTGAATGCAAGTGATGCGCGCACAGACACAAAAAAGTAGCCAACCGGATCAGACGTTCATGTGTATCTGATTCTCACTTTCACGCACACGAACGAGACTTAGCACCCACATGGTCGTGATGCGGCAGTCACTAGTGAAACAGAAACAGTGAACTGAACACAAACGAGTACTCAACGTTTCAGGCAGGCCAATTGGCTCAAATAAAAACGCAGGTCCAAAAATCCTGACGAAACGAAAGATAGTAGAAATGATGAACGTCGTAAAACAATTAAAAACGGCATTGACAAACCAATTACATAAGCAAATTCTCAGGAGCATAATGTATCAGCCCCTGCATGGACGGGGGTTCACCAACAAGCCGCTAGGACCATGCAATTAACAAACTTAGCAACATTAAAGAGGTGTTCAAATAAGCTAGTAGACCAATCCTATGTATGGAGCACAGTGTTCGATGAACAAAACAACGCATAAAAAGTGCAGAGGGCTACTTCTAAGTTATCGAGAAATTTTCCCCGGTGCGTTTTCGTTCAGCGGTATCGACTAACCAAGAGGATGACTGCATGCATACTGAACCAAACTGCATAACAGCGTGCCACATGCCGGCCGCAATGTCAACACTGCGTTCGGCAATGACACTGGCAAGTATCGAAACGTGGTTCGAAATATTCCTAATAGAAAACCGTGTGTCGGTTGTGGCAGTGATGCTAGTGGGGGCTGATCCCTCCCGTTCACTTTAAATTCACGCACACGCACCTGGACTAACTTGCTACGCCACCGACGACAGTCATTCTCTGGAGCAAGGTAGGAGTGGTGCGATTCAAGAAGTCGGGTTCCGTGTTCATCAATTAAACAACTTGGCAGGTACGCCATTTTTAAACTTCCGAAATGCAGATAAAGAGTTATCTCTCATTTGCGACGAATCATGGTCTGCATTTGAGGGATACGATAACACATTGACGAATTTTTACTTAATTTCGTAAATGTACTAAAGTCAAATAAAGTAATGCTTAAAGACTGATGATATATCAGTCCAAAATCACATTGAAAGTGGAGTTCAATAAAGGCATAAAACAGGTACTATGTTGAGAAAAAATGATTCGTTTCGGCCGACCTCATGCTACCTTAGAAGGGCTCACCACAACACATAAAAGTAGGTTTGAGTCGATTTGCTAGAGTTAGGAATTATGTAGTTGAGACGGAGTAGCTCACTAGTTTAGGATAACTAGTCGACTTCAAAGGTGCAGGGGTATTGGCAGGGTGGATTTGGTATATCAAGCCATGAGGAGGAAGCAGGAGAGTAAAGTACACAAAAGTCTTCTATGAGTGGTACATTCAGGTGCTAAATTCTACAATCCGTAACAATTACAATTATTAATCCAAGAGCACATTTTTGAAGTCACTTCCGTAGTCACAGATCCAGATCTATTTCTTAAGGAGGCTCATTCACCAATAAGTAGGCCGAATGATGGAAGCTAAGGGAAAGTCCATAACGGTGATTGATTGCGTAGTCAAAAAAGGCCAAGAAAAATCGAGTCGAAGATTAGAAAACCCTCATAAAATGTACAAAAAGTCGGTAAAAGGGGACAATTATAGCTTACTGGGGGCTAAGTCGTTAAATTCCTCCGTGCCTGTGAATGTGAACATTCCCCCGATAATTATTTCCTTTTTGACGTTCCAGCCCTCGGTCCAATGTTTCCATGTGGAGCGATGCATCCTTAACCAGCGACAGGCAATTTCTCGGTACCGAGATCGAAACTTCACCTCTTGATTCTTCTGTTCTGCATCAGTGTAGTTCAGTAGACTGGGATCTACCTAAAGGGAGAGTGGGTGCGATAAGCTACACCTAAATACCACTATCTGATCCATAAAAGAACGTTACCACAATGGATATTATGAATAAAAACATGTTTCAAGCGGCCACAAAGAGGAAACACCGGTAGAAAAACAAGACATTTTAATTGCAAACACTCGCACGCCGCAAAATTACACATCCTTTAGCCAATTACGCACGTGAAGACCGATTATAATAGTAGCACTAAATTTCAATATCCATAAGGGCGTAGGAACCTATGTGTGCGATGGGCGCCAGAAACAGCATGTAGCACATTTTCGTTCTCTGGTGGCCACGCATCATGGAATGCAGCAGCCCAGTGCGGTAAGGGAACATCCCGTTTTGACAAGAAAAGTTGTCTCTTGGTCGCCATAGTGTGGTAACGTGGAGTTACAGGAAACATTAGTCATGTCCGAGACACAAAAGGAAGCATATCAACCGTGTAGTAAAACAACCTGCATATATGACGACATTAGCTTGAAAATGACGAGGCGCTGCAGGGCATTAGGAGGGCATAGATGCAAATTGCATAACTGTGCAAGCTCCGAACGCTGTAAGACAACCAACTAAGTAAACAGCGAGAGTAAAATATTGCAAAAAACAAGGTGGCCTTGGGGGTGCAGCCAGTGCTGCCTTCAAATACCTCTCCGGGTATACATGCGGCAACACAAATTGGCGTGTGGGCGGGTGCGTCTGCTGCAGTACAATGAAGGTTCAGTAAAAAAAATTAACGCTTCACTGTTTGGACAGTAATTGGGCGGTGCATGCGCACTAACATGCGATTAATACAAAACTCGAGCGCTGGATGCAAAGCGCCATCGTTCGATTCAGCACGAAACCCAGAAAAAAAAACACGAGCATCATCTTTTCTGCTGAAAACGCATCGCACACAAATCTTATCGAAGACTCAGTTACAAACTGGAAAACAATGATTGGCAAATTATTTCTATTACGAGACAGAATTCTTCCACTCGCTTGCTCGAACGTAGTTTTCGCTAATGAAATTTGCCTTTTTTAACGCAAACCGAGATGTCCACTAGAACCCTTACCAAAACCAGATGACCAAATAGGTTACTAAAACGACTTGGACGTCTCAATTATAAAGACTTTAATCAAGATTGGAATACACGTAATGATATAGGAAAAAAAAGCACAATTTGAGTGGACTAAATCCAGGGAATAGGAGCACATACAAGGATCCCAATATTCATCGTGGGTTTTCGATGGGGAACCAGACAGTTGTGAACATTTCTTGATACAAAGGCAACTCAGACTCAGGATGTTTTCGAAGAAGTTCCTTGAACGATAGGGAATAGAAAAAATCACTTCCAGATCCCCGGTCCGGGGTTTTTTTTGAAAATCCCGCATAGGGATAACAAAGAAGACTACCAAAGGCACCTACGTGTTTATGAAGTGCGATCTAAAGATCTGCTTGCTTGACTTCAAGCATGGATTGCTTGACTAATAAAATAGACTGCTCTACTCAACGGAATGCCGAGGTATTCTGGGTGGTAGCGTTTGGGTCAAAAATGCTTTAAAGTGTCTTGGAGAAGTATTTGATATCAAATTATGCAGGAATATTTTGGGACCAGTAACACTGATTGTGTAGGGACTAGATACTAAAGCACGAGGCAAAAAAACATGATTTCACATGTGAATGAACAGGTCTTCAATGGATTTGCTAATTTATAATTTTTTTAAACCAAAATCAGGCTCTAACAATTTTTAGAATTTCTCATAACATAGGAGTTACTGCATATACTTTCCATTGACACGTTAAGGTTAACTACGAAGTAGTGCATCCAAGAGTTACCCTTGGTTTTGATCAAGTGACCGGAACAAAACCATTAATGTTGGATAGCCTGCCACGTTCTATGCACATTAATTGTACCAGCTGACCCTGTTTACAATTTGCTTTAATGAAATTGGCCCCAGCAAATAACAAATTTTCGAGCTAAGCAATAGCACAATACCATCCAGGATGAGTTCGCTCAAACGTGCAACTTCCACCACATTTTTTTAAAATTCAAATTCGCGTCCCAATCTGATTATAGGCGAAAGATTTACAAAAAAACAGAGCAGAAGGCCAGAAAAAAATTAGAGCAGTTTTCACAGTGAAACGGTTAGTCCACGCAAAACCAGGAGGGAAAGTTTTGAATTTATGAAAGCGAATGACACAGACACTTACAACGCGCAGCAACTCAATATACTCCGTCTGTCTAATTTGAAATCGATCGATCAGTTGGGAAACTAGAGGAGCAGCCTCAGCCAGGCCCGCCCAGGAGGCCTTAACAAGTCGGTTGACCTCAAAAGCACAACTTGAGTCAACAGCAGAGTTGATAGAGGTTCGCGCCCGGAGAGCGGCACAGTCGGGAAGACCTAACCGCACCAACCTCGGGTTGAGGGTTAGAGTGCTGGGATACCAGCTGAGGAGAAGAGCAACACGATCTAGTCCAGAGCCTCGAGCGGTAATATTCCACAAGGATTGAGTGAACTGCCTCTCGGGACGCAGGCCCAGGTAGACGCTGTCTTCTGATAGATTTTTGTAAGCCTCAAACATTGTTGGGTGATCGTAAAAGAGAACCCCAGTGTCAATTGACTGGTTTTGATGCAATCGATGTGATTTGGGGTCTGTACGGGCCTAAAGGAGTACAAAGAGGGCGAACGTTAACTTGGATAAACAATATTCAATGACATGAAATTAGGAGAACAAAAAAACGACCACAGCGAGTTTCGGTTAGGATTAGATCGCATCATATAATGGAAAGTGGTTTAATACGGAATTCTACTGACTAGACCAGACAACAGATCTCAATTTCCCACAAATACGCACAATATGGATAAAAAACCGTGCAACAACGTTCGGAGATCATAGTGCAAAAACGAAGAAAGTACAATGAAGTTTTACTCAAAATGAGTAAATAGTGATTAGCGTGCTAGTAAAAAGTGGTAGTTGAATCTTAGCGTGACTTGACACATTCGATTATTGCAACTTCTTCAACCACATTAGTTATCACAAATCTAGCATAAAAACGCGAACTGACACAAGAAGAGTGACATCTAGAACTCGGCATACTATTAGCTGATACCCATTAGGACACAAATTTGAATTAAGCTAAGCCAGATATTGGGAAAAAGTGCCGAAATAATTAACACAAGATGTAGCATTTGGCAGGACACTGCCTCCAAAGTTCACCATGGGACATCTAGATTGGCGTCCTTGTGGTAGCGAGAAACAATACACTGAAGTCCATTAACTTTACATGCTTTCTGTCGGCGAAGATGAACTACAAAATTCTTCCCAGATAAGAGGGAGGCATGACCTACACCTGAGTTTTAGCCACAGTCAATATTCCACTTGCTCGTAAACAGGTTAAACTTTGAGCCAGAACATAGAAAAATCCCTTTCCCGGTGGGCAATCGTAAGGTCTAAATAAAGAAACATTGGATTCGGCTAAGGACGTCTATATTCCCTTCAAGTGGATTTCATTTAATAAGGTTCTCGGAATTGGGATAAAGCAGAAGCAAATGCGGAAAGGCTGTATTAGTAGGCCTAGGCAGTTTTTATAAGACGCCGATGACAAATTAGATGGTGGCAGTACTAGAAAGACAGCATTTTTTTTTACTGTAAGTAGTGAATTCAATCTTTAGAGATCTCAACAGGGCACGATTTTGGGGCAGATCATTGTAATCGATAGTCTCTCGGCAACTGAGTCAGTTTTCTATGATTTTCATGTGGCATCAGCATACCAGAGAGAGAAGAAGGAGAAAGTAAAGCCCTCTGGCACACGGACGCACGTGGCACCAGGAGCACAAGCACACCACGCACGTACACACAGGTGTTTATTAGTAAGCACAATCATCTGTCGCTACACTTGTCACTTTCTACGACGGTTGGAGACATACAAAAATGTAACAAAGCACTCGAATAGGGACACTAACACGCTACAGGTATTTTCAACAGTTCACTTCCAGTGGCTTCAAGAGCAGCAAAACAGTTAAATGGGGAACGGTGGCAAAGAGGCAACCGGACACACCAGCCGACTCCCACGAGGCGTAAGTACCTAGACAAGCGTAAACGTAATAAGCTGCACTATTGCGTAGTACCTGCGTTGACACTAGAACTATGACCAGTATATTCATGAAACGAAGGGATGAAAAATTTGTGTCTAAATTAGAACATGAATGGAAATCAAGTATCAATGTATTGAAAAAAAAACGAATAAGCAAACTGCGTGATAAGAAAACATCGATTGAATGCGTTAACAGTTCAACCTCTCAATAAAGAACGAAAATTCTGAGTCAGAGTATGAACGATTGGATCAGTGAATCTGCCATCAGGAGCACGAGATGGATGTAGGACTTTTGGCATGCTGGAGAGAGGAAGGATTTTGTATTGTTAGAATGTTGTTTACTACTGAAAACGGGCGTCCACCGTGGGACTTGGCTAAAAAAGTGCACCGAGTTTACGTGGCAACATAATCGACCACAACGAGGGTGTTTAAGCTTGAATCTACGTTTTCAACTATATAAAATAATGGTTAATGGAGAGAATCAATCAGACGTTAATAAACTTTCATAGGGCCTAGTGGCTCTACCGCGTAAGACTGACAAAACAAAACGTTTATTCGCAGTCTGTGATAGCGATTTTTCGATTCGATGTTTTGAACATCTCGACATATTTTAAACCAGAGTTAATAAAGCACAGAGATGCAGAAAAGGCGAAGCGTTTGGAAGAAGGCAGATAATGGAAGAGGACTTTTTGTGTCCGAACAATTTCGGAGCTGTATCCCTGAATAAAGTTTAAAACGTGTATGAAGATGGGATGGAAAAGGGGTGCTAAGACAAAATTGCATTGGCCTGATTACTATTCTTCAACATTGGGTTTATACAGTTACAATAGAAATCACCCGAACTAACGTATAGGCTGCTTATGCAAGAAATAATTGCACAAAAATACAACCAAGTTGCTTTCATCCAGCTCAATTAAATAAAATATGATGCTTTGACTGAATACGCACTCGGACTAAGCTTACATCCCAATGAGTAAAGGCACAGAATCATGACCGCACGAGATGTGATTCGCTTAAGTAAAAGTGTTTCTAGCAAAAGTTTCAGGTCTGTGAGATATCAAGACAAGGAAGACCAGGTTGGTGGTCTTGTTTCGACAGAAAGCAAATTGTGGTTTAGCTAATTATACGAAAGTGGAAGGTAATCAAAAAGTGACCAAATAGTGAGAATAGAAAACGAATACAAAACTTAAAAAAAGTTAATTCGTGAATGAAAAACGAAGACGTAGGAACCAAGTTGTTGCATTCAGATGTCACGTAAGTGGTTTTAAGCAGATTAACTAGTAATCCATACAGAGTATATACAGGGTCAAACACGTTTTGCAATTATTTCTACCAGTGAAGCATTCCAAGGGAGTAAGAATTACACATTTGTATAGGAGACCAACTGATGGCCAAGATGCAACCGCAGAAAGACACGGCATTAGTGTGAAATCAAAGAACCCGAGGTACGGTAGCGAAAATTGATCTACGATAGCTAAGGTTGCCGGCTCTGTGATGATACCGAAAATGTAATACACAATCAGACGAGGGGGAAGATCAGCTTTTTAGTCGCCTAACGAGACTGACTTTAGAGTACCAGATAAGAACACATTTTTGGGAGACAATCAAAGGTAAGATTTTTGCGCTACTGTCATATCAACGCCGGGCATTATACGGCAGCGCAACAGAACCATAAGGTCAAACAACTCAGAAAAAGGAGTTGTGAACTTTGTCAATTGCAGTCATGCACGCAGGCATCTAAACAGCCACCACGAAAATATGAGTAAAGGCGGAGAATAGCTAACTACACATACCAATGTACTTGTGTTAAGGCAAAATATGAATATGGGTAGGCTAACATCTGGAATCTGACAATTGTTGAGATCAACAATGTTTGTCAAAGGCAGAACCAAGAAGTGGCATGTGTAAACACTAGAGAAGAATCACGTAAAAATCATTTTTTTAGAAAAGGGTCGACACCGGTATTAAAGGCGAAATTCTACCAAACCAAGTCAACATCTAGAAGAGTCTATTTTCCCACAAAGGAAACTAAATAGCTTCGCTACGACCGTATGAATCGCAACACATTGCCAATAACTCAATACCCTGCTTGGTCTTCAGCATTTGAACAGACGTCACACCTTCGGAGTAGATCCTCCGACAACTACGACAAACCTTCCATCGTAAAAGGAGATTAACTACCACACCTTGCATTTGCTTTGCTCTAGTACCTGACTGTCTTGAGTCGATCTACAATAACACCACTCTAGACTAAAGAGCTTGCAAGAAAAATCCTACACGCCTCAATGCATCAAGATCAGCGAAACGAAGCAGGCGCGAATTAGCCTGGTAGGAACTTCTACCGACGCTGCGACCATGGTCTCACTTGTGAAATCGGCCAGATCCACCAATATTGCTATGCAATTAAAACGTTATTTCCATTTTGGAACACTGAAATAAAATTGCCAATGTGGATACCTGTAAGTAGGTGCAGAAAATTCACAAAAGTCAAACGTTAATTTTTCTCTGCCGCAATTTCATCCAGAAACGAAAATACCAAAAATCTCACTTACAGAGTGCAGCGGGATTTGTGAGAATAAAAAAAACTAAAAATTGACTGAATTTAAGTGAAGAATTGACGCTGAAGAAAATCCAATGAGTTCTGCTTAAATATACACGCTGCGAACAAACTAATCTGATATTCATGCAGATTTTCATGCGGAACTAACGCATAATTGCATTGCTCGACACAGTCAGTTTTAATTTAAATTTAGGGGTAATTACACACATTAAAACCAGACAGTGAAAACTCGATTGGAGATCGACACTTTCCAAAACAGGATTGTTTCAAACAAAAATAAAGAGCTTACGTCACATAGTGCGTTGCGATTCCCTGGGACACAACTTGGAATCAGTGCTCCTGCTTTTTAGAAAAAAGCTGGTCTAAGTAAATCGCCATTTGGGAAGCGTATTTTGAAGTAGGGGCCACATTTATAAGAATAAGGACAATGCCCTACTTGTTTTCAAATAACAGCACCTGGTACCTGCATAAACTCAGGGCCCATTGAATGGTCACCCAGACGACGCGCGTGGCTGAGGTACGGCGCCTAGTAGAACCATTGTGGATTCAGTCCCAGCCCGTCAAAAAAGTGAATCAAGGCAAAACAAATTTAGGCGACGAGAAAATTGGCTCGAAAACATCTGCACGACAAATGCAGTGCTATCGACCATACAGCTCAACATATTTCAACTAACATTTTTATGTAGCGGCGCAATTTTCAGCATAAATTATCAAAACTACGCTCAGCAAACAGGTAACAGCGGCAACAACAATTATGGGAACAAAAAACCGAATGCTTACTAGACTGATGCGAACTAACCATATAAGTTTCCCAATTTGATTAACCCTTTACATACTGTCTTAGCTTACACAGTAGTAGAGTTTATGATCGTGAGTTAAGTGTATGATAGAAAAACAGTCAGGGTGAGCCAGTCCTGTTAAAAATAGTCTCTGGCGAGGAAAGAACTTTTAACAAAAAGGAGTTCAAAAGTCAAAAGATCTACTAGGTCAATTCACAGCAAATAAACGTTCTTTAGGATTCGCGACGGCATCGGAATCCTGATCATAATTTTAGGAAAAAAATGCATATAGAACTAAATAGCTCCGATCTTCGAAACTCGAAAATCAAGCACATTTGACCGAATTACACTTAAAATCCTATCGATATGAGTTGACGAACAATCAAACAGCGCTGCGAAATGAAATGTACCGACTCATTCGAGTTTAGGAGGCCACAGCAAAGACGACGAAATGTGAATACTGTCAAAAGTAAAGCTGAGTGAATGAACACAGAACGAAGAGCCACACCAAAGCGCTTCGTGGTATCTGAGAGCTTATAGTCAAGCCACCAAATTATGACATGGGAACTCTGACCAGAGTAAACTCACATAATAATAAAAAAACTACTACCTTGGTCTTAAGGAACAACAGCAACACTAGAAGGACAATGTGGCATACTAACCGAAAAAATTGTCGAGGACAAAAAGCTGAAACAGATCGTTAAATCTTGTTTCAAGATCCTATTACAGGTACAAGATCTCATCGGAAAATGATGATAATAAGTGACAGTAAATCCGAATTAAAAAAAAGCCCATATCAGTAGAACTGCATTACAAGCATAAGCCTTCTTGCAAAACGAAGTCTCAAAACTGTGAAGTTGATAAACAATATTGCTAGGTATTAAAATAAACACTATAGTGCGTTAATAATAATTTATAAATACATAGGTCCCAAGCGCCAAACGAAGACAGTCACAGGATTAAAAAAGTACAATTAATAGGCTTGATATATCCCAAAACAAGATATCTAACAAAGCAAAAATGATAAGGCAATAAAGTTTTTAACGAGAAATAACCTTTATGCATTAACTAACCGTATTCAACAGATCTAATGCATCATGACTGCCATACAGACCCCATCGGGTTATAGGTCCAAGAGGTCCATTTATCCGGACACGATGGGGCGGTGCATGCTTATTAATTTCCTCACCGGTGCGAAGCCACACCTCAAGGTTCACATGAACGGGAGGTGGACGAGAACAGTTTCTTGATATTTCACAATTGAGTCGACTAATGACGGTTGAAGAAGAATCCCATGGAGTGTAAATGAAATTTATATCCCTATATCCGAGACGCTCCCGAAGAAGTATCTCAAATATATAGTTAATAATCCAGTGCGAAGGCCTGTCGTTCACATCGATATTTAGTGAGAACGACTGGTTATTGAAATGCAGGCTTCGTGTCCACTTTACTCTTTCTATTGGAAAAGCATGCAATTAATATTAAAGTTACCTTCAACTGATAAACAACTGTCGTCTATTTCAAGACCCTGATTTGCATAGACACAGGAGACAGTAAATAAGAGCAAGGCTGAATGGATGAATGCAATTAAAACATTCATTATTTGTTGACTGGTTCACAAGATGCTGTCTTCAGGAAATTAAGCACGCAAAGGAATGCGTCTGACAAGTGCCAAAATCAAATAAAGCCAAGGAAAAGCGCGTCATTCTGCAAGAAATTCGACACACTAACACCTCGTCAGCTGAATTTGCAATATGCATCTACGTCAAGCCTCAAAATATTGTAATGAAAAGAAATCAGGTAAAACTGAGCCACTGACGAACCAACGATCTGAAAGCTCACATGACAGGCACACATTGCTTGTTTTAATTAAGCACAAATCAATTTCAAATCCATGAAATGGATAAAAATATTTTGATCTGAAAAATGATTTTAAAATGCAAGATGTTAATGCCCTACAGGCACGGGTACATATGTAACGAATTTAGTACGTTTAATCAACAAAACAGATAAACATCAAGATATCTTCTAAAAATTATATTACTTAAAAAAAATCTCTCCGACTTTCAGTAACAAAGCTGAAAATAGAAAAATCTAATATGAGTCACAGGAGGTCGACTGTACAAAGTCAGCGACCTTTGTGGAAACATGGATTTGTTTTTTTCTGCAATCCAAGACAAAAAGTGCAGACCAAAAACATTTTCCTAAAAACGAATGTAAGTGATAAATAAGAAAGTTGCGCATGTTTTTTTTAGATTAGAAGACGTGAATTTATTTTGCTGCATTAGCACCAACTTTATTATAAAATTAAGTCAGTGAATTTGTATTTTTTGCGCATCTGCTTAATTCATGTGAATATTCTATTCAGCGAAAGATAAATCCGAAATACCTAACCCACAAAAAGTAAATAACTAAATATATATAATAATAAACAGTGTATTATGTCATTATTCAATTTTCGCAACCTGCATTTAATCTAGCTGTAATAATTAATTTAAGGTATTAATGTCGATCCCTTATCAATGCAAATTAAATTTCGATTTTCATTTTTAAGTGCAGCTTACATAGCTACCTAAGCCAAGACGTTAATAAGCTATATATTGGCGATACATGCGAGTGCGAATTAGTAAATCGTGCCGCATAAATGCATAAATTAACATAATATGCTTCTTCCTTTGTTTCACTAAAATTAACAAACCTACAGTACCAAACATTGAAACGACTTTTTAAACCTAAAACGATTGCCTCCTGAAGTAGTTTTGCATATTGATGTCAACTATTTAATAGAACGGCAGTTTCACACTTAAAACGCATAATAGCATGTCACGTGCCCTTTGCCATGTCAACTCTGCGTTTGGCAACACCACTGCCAGCCATCGAAACGGTGCTCGAAATATTCCTCATGAAAAACCACGTGTCGGTGACAACAGTCAGCAGATTCACCACCAACGACCTTCTATCTTTTGAACACAGAAGTTTGGCGAGATTCAAGTAGTGGAAATCCATGTTCATTAACTAAATAACAGTCATTGGTAAGTGTACATTCGCGGGTGCCAGCGACAGTGAGTTGATCACACAGAATACTCAGGGCACAGTGTCAAAAACTCGTCGTCATGCGAAAGCAAATCGAAAGCCTGCTGCCCTCTGTTCTAACCGTGACAACCAATACATTCGGCATGGAATGAAGGATAAATTTAGCAAGTTTGCATAGATCGTGTAAAATGGATCTTGCTGTAATCAGCGAAGAACGACTAATTATTCCTCAGTGCTGTGCAGGTGCTCGTATCGTACAGATGACTTTAGCAATACTGGTCCGGTTTGAGTGGGAAACCCTTTTACATCTAACACACCTACAGGATATTTTGACGACGAATTGACCATTGGAACCTCACAGACTGAAGTTGATGACGAGTCATTTCTGGAGATAATCCATGGGTGACTTACAAAATACTGCACGCGATCACCAAATCTGCCATACTATGACCTCGGACCGTTCTACAAACATTGGTAAGAGTTTACGAACCCAAACTAGCGTCAGCCAAATAAACAGCCAAAGCATGGGGGGAGTTACCAAAAGTGTAAAATAGGGAATTTGTAAGATCGACAGCAATGGTACACTTTATAAGGTCGCAATAGAACCCAACATTGCCACAGGTTCTTATAGTTAGAAAAAACACCAATTCACTGCCTATGATCACGCATTTTTCGGTTTGTGAAAGTGGAAAGCCACCCCACCCTTGCATTGAAGTCCAGTGAAGACCATGCCGTATCCATACGACTTCAATATAAAGTGTACCTCAAATGAAGGTGGCAACCAGGCACTGATAAATCAACGTCCCACCTGTCAAACAAAAATGATATTCATGGAAATGTACATGATTTGGTAAGGGTATACACTAACGGAGGAATAATTGGAGCGGTCGGAAGAAGGTTGGGCGGGGAAAGAAACCAGTAGAATAAATTTAAATTAATTTGAAATGCTTGAACCATCGTTATCACTCTTTGAGCTGGTGCGTCATACTGTGAGGGAAATGTAGCTGTTGTACTTAGCAATGTTGCGTTTGAGGATATCCGAGCAGGGTCCCATGACGCGTTCGAAGCGTTTGCGGTCGAGTTTGACACAACGCAATGGGCCCTGTGCCACCACAGTGGCTGCCCGCGGGCGGTCCAACAATAGAGCAACTTCTCCTAAAAGGCAGTTAAATATTATTAAATTAAAAAAGGAAGGTTCTTGTACACACAAGAACTTAGTTGAGGATATCTCAAACAACCAAAATAGCACAACACAGGGCGGGAATATCGTCTTGATTGACCCTATGCGAAGAAAATATGTAACGAAGATAAAAATTAAGGTAGACAAAATAATGACAATCCCTAAACATCAAGACTGGAAGGGGGAATAAGAGCACTTGCCGAAATAGTCAGAGGGCCCCAATCTCCCTACTTCAACAGGTTCTGCGTTTTCCGAAGGACGCTGCAGCACAGCCGCTGTACCCTAAGGAGCCAAAAATAATTTCATAGGGAAATTTTAAATAAAATTATACACTCTTAGGTTATCAACTGTAAATAATGTGATGACCAATATGAGAGAGCCTATTATAAGTGACCCAATTTGGAGACTGGAGGCTCTTTACACTAACGTCGTAACTGGTAATAACAGCATCAAGTTTCTACTAGAAAAATATTAACACATACTTTCTCCGATTTCAGACACATCTAATTACCTAAACGTTCATTCTACTTAGAGCCCAGAAAACATAGATCGACATACTATTGAACAGGCGGAATGTGAATAAATGTTGAATGAACATGCACAGGCACCTTCGGGTAATTATTGAATTAACCAATCAGAATTGGCGGTAACTGAAGGGAGAATCGCAATCATTAACTGTACCACATCAAAAACGGCATGATGAAGAGTCTGGTGGGAACCGTAATGCAGTCGTTTTGATACTACACAAATTTCCAAACCTACGTAAGACTATCGATGCTCGGTAAGATTAACGTACAGCAAAAGCTGGTAATGGAAAACTCGGCAAGGTTTCTATGAGGTCTCAGGCAAATCGTAGCAGGTTACGCGATGAGGCGGCTGCCTTCACAATAATTTGGCAAGAATAGGGTTCAAATTCAGCCATAGTAAGCAGTAAGCACAGTGTACCCGTGACTCGAACAGGTCTTTCAGGATGGAAAGACAAAAACAGAAGCATGTGACAACTGGGCCGAAGAAACTGCCAACCGCTATTTATTGAGAGTTATTAAGGTGACACCAATAATCGTTGAAATTCCTTTCTGTACGCGGATATAAAGGCGCCGATTCACTGTAATCAGCACCCACGTTCATTGCACAAAAAATAGACTAAGAACATATTCCTGACCTCAGCGCCAGTTTCATGTAGGAATTCGAATAATTAAAAACCAAATACTGAATATTTTTTGCCGGTCTCCATACACAGCTTTGTACCGCAGGATCGTAACCTCATCAATACCCTACTTGGTCTTCAGCATTTTAACAGATTTCACATTTTCTGTTGCTTAGTCTGGGCAATAGTACAAATGTTCTTGCCAGGAAATTCCCACGTTATGGCATTTTCTCGGCCACAGTACTAGATTTGCTTTCAAGCAGTTGGGGTCATTCAGAACTACGTGGTTCAAGGTCATGTTCGATAGGGGCACACGCGAGCTTAATTTGAACAGCACTGAAACTATCTTGCCAGCATAACTGCGAACACGCATAAAGTGTACGGAAAAAAGCATCTGAATTTATTCTCAGAATGAATGACGCTTAATCATAATTTAGTTCGCTGAAATCATTGGCAACAAAACTGAGCTATAGCAAAATGTCAAAACGATGAGCTTCTTTGGAGCTATCATACACACTTTGAACTAACTTACATAATGCGGGGAACCAAAAAACTAAATACTAGTGTCTTGACACCGGTAAAGTGCAATATGTCGCAAGTAGAATGGATGCGACAAATCAAGCGTACTCGTAGGAATCTGAGAAAATCATTAGGAAAGCTGGGTAGCAAATTCTTCTCAGAACACCCAAGTTTCGGAGTTTGATCATTTGCACGTAAACATTTTAGAAAAGCTAGTTTGGTATTCAATTTAGGTAATAACTAAGGATTTAGCATGCATGAAGGGGTAGTTTTAATTCGATAACACGAATTCAAGTGGAAAGACTACTTTTAAGACGGAAGGAGAAATGGTATAAATGATTCGAAATTCACCGCGTCCGATCCGGGCAAGAACTAAAGTCAAATGGTAATGGTTCGACAAGAGCCCTCCACAACTACTTACACTAATACTACCTCAGAACACAACAATGAGCACAGCATAACCAAGGTCCAATAAAAAGGCCAGAATTTAACTTGAACAAAAAACTAAATGCATGAAAGCAATAAAGTTGAGCATTTGTGGCCCAAAAGAAACCTGCCCATGACAGAATTTTCCAGACATTTAAGTAATGTAAACAGTCCATGATCAGTGGTCCAAATAATCCTACTGAAGTCTTTAGCGTTAAAAACAAAAGAAGGGCATTAATGTATACATCAACAACATGGCAATATCTATTGCATTTGGTAAACCGCAAACAGGTGTTGTCTACAAAAAATGTCGCATTTGATGCTATTCACGCACTGTTAACTCAAAAGCGCCAGACCAGTGAAACAGTGATATGGCAAGTTTATGTAGCACTAACACGTTAAGTGCGACGAACAGTAAACTACAAATCGAAGCGGCCCATCTTAAGACCTCAAGGGCAATGATCAACATCAAAAAACGAACGAACCTCGATGATTATGTAAAAGTCATCGCCAGGGTCGCCTTGTTGGACAATGCACTCTCCTGTCTCAAATCGAACCGGCTCCAAAGCATCCGCTACGGTTAGTCGCTCCCATTTCTCTAAATTATCTAAAATGATGAAGCAGATACATTGATAAGTGCGGAAAGCATTCATTTTCAAACTGTCATGTCACATGACTTGTTTATGTAGATTTAGTCATGCGGACCACTGTGACTGCTTTGAGTCTCTAATGAGCTCTCATTATTCTATTTGAGTAAAAAAACTGTTTCATACGATTCCACCTACCCAGCTTCTCTGTTTCTTGAATATATTAAATTATGCGTCAACAACTCACGTAATTTCAGTAAGTCATTTACACAACTGACTTTCGTCACCGCCTACCTAGGATGGGCACACGTGCCAGAAAGTCCTGGTACATCTTCCTCCGTCGGATGGTACTCCCCATGAGAATACGGCGGTAGGAGTCGCGATCGATGCCCCAGAGCTTCACCTCATCACTGCGCGCCTTCACAGTCGCGGCCCTTGGAGTTCCGTATATCAAAGCCAGCTCCCCAAAACTGCCTCCCTCCCCGATGCAGCTCACGTATTCACCGTTCACGAATATCTAAATAAAACAACACGAATATACTCCACAATGGCAAAGTCAAACGAATGAAGTTCCTAATATATTAAGGCCATCAAAAAACATTATGGGTTTACCTTGAGATGCAAGTAGACTGGAAAATCCTCAAGTTTCTGACAGCCTAATTGAGAACAGATTAAGTCTGGCATTTACGAAGCACAGACCAAATATTGGAGGATTTAACACAAAAGAACATTTTTGGCATGACCGAATCGTAATTCTTAAAAGTTCTCGAGTCACGATTATAATGCTCTGCAAGAAGTTACGCAAGGTGTTGTAATGAGTGCTGCAGAACTGAAGCATTGAGGCAGAAAAGGCACCTTAACATGAATTTGGCAACCGGCAATAATGCCCACGTTCTTCGACGGGAAAACAAGTGGAGCCCTAAAGCCTCGATTAAACCCCTTCGTTTGTCCCACGCACTGACGCATTGACCCAGTTTACGTTGAAATAAATAGGGATTCGGAAACACATACTCCATCAGTAAAAGTGAACACTCAGTGATTCGATAAGAACAGGGTAATCAGTCAACAGAACCAGAGAAGAGTATGGCCAGAAAAGAGGTCAGTGGAGAAAGTTTAAGTCTAATTCCAAATGACAACGACACCGCTCGAGGACTGCTGTCACGAAGACAAAACAAGTTAATCGTGACCTATAACTTGTGAGATGATCTGTTGCTATGTGGTTTGGTCAATCCTCATTACCATTAAAGACCACTTAGCACACAGTAAGGTGCAACCACTACGCGGGTGTTCCACAGAAGAGATAGAATCAAAAGCAAGAACACAATGCTGAATACAGTACTCCAAAATTTTCAAAGAACTTTTGTTCGTGATACTTCAAAAAGACTACCACTCAGTGAAAATACACAGCAATCGTGAGCGAACGCGGTTAGCGTGAGCAAACACGATGCAACCGATTTACTTGAATGCCCTTCACGTAACTGTGATCGTGCAGAAATCGATGTTTAGCACGGTTATGAAAACTGACTTGTTACCTTATACACCACACACACACCCCACTACGGTGTCAATAAGTTGAGCTACGCGCTATCTGCTTTCTTCTCTTCCTTTGGTCGGGCCGTGTCGACGTAGACCGTCGACCGTGGTGTAGCTCCAATACCGCATCGGGGTCCTTACAAACCGAACCAAAGCCCTAAGCCCAATATCAGCCATGTGATAAGTAACAACAAGGCAGTGTTGCGTGTAGATTCATTGATGACACACTGTGGCTCTCACAATTTTTTTGAAAAGTGCGGTAGTGCAATTGAGCAGGGCAAGGAAGTGGAATAAAAAAACCGCTCACCTCCACTTCTCCTTGGTCAATTATGTAGAAGTTGTCTCCTTCGTCGCCCTGCTTGATAATAATGTCACCACGACTGCGATGAAGAGGAAACATGGCGTCGAAGATATCACTTAGGGATGAAAAACAGCATATTACCGATAACCAATAGTATGAGCGAATGGAAATTCGAGGTAAGCCATTCGACTCATTACGGGATGCTAATTTGAGCCGTTGTCACGCTCGCCCGTTATTGAAATCATTGTCGTTTTCTTGTGATATTTGAGAGTCTCGCTTAGACCCAAGCAGATTCGATTTCCATAGGATTTTGGTCATATTTGGCGATATCTTGGAGAGGATTTCTTTTGCTACACCTCGATGCTACAAACACATGCAAGTGATGGCAGACCACATAACCCTGTACTTACTCTGACTCCACAACAACTTTTAAACACATCATACGAAACGTAGGTGGCTAAGCCAATTAATGATATAACCACAGTCTCCCGACGTCGATGACCACTGTGGAGATGTTTCGTCAAATAGCTATTGAGTAAACTGGAAATGAACAGACCTACTACATCCGTGGATGGAAGCAGTTCAGCTCTAGGAAGAACTAGGCAAACGAACAATAACACCTGAACAGTGCAACGGCGCAATATTGGCAGAATGAATGATGCAGGAGATTCTGCCCTTTTTTTAAACAGGAATAGAGCTTGAGCCCAGACTGTTTACGATGTAGTGTGTATGAAGGGTACAGCAGTCGAGTATTAAGGTATTTTGTTGGATGACTAGAAAGGCATGAATACTTCTTTGTGTATTCATCCGTATTTTGCACAGAAAATGTGTTCCTCGATACGCGAGAATTGTCGGGACAAGCTGGTTAATTCACTCACTTTTTTACATGAAATAAAATTCTAGGCTCGCGTAATCGTGACAAATGAAAAGGACGAATCGAGTTACCGCCTTCACCCTCTACAATTGGAAAGCTGATAATTAGTTATGATAGCGGCCAAAGGTGGAGCTAGATTTACAGCATTTCAATAATTAAATCGAGGGCGAAGTTTTGATTTAAACAATCAGGCATATCATAAAAAGCTAATCATTTCAAAACTGTAAAGGAAACAGTTTCATAAATTAGGGAAAATCCAGTTTAAATGTGTGAGGGATGATTTAATGAATGCCACATTTACCGAACTACTAAACCCACGAAGAGCAACTTGGAAAGTGGTACAAGTGGTTTATCTTGGAAGTTGATGCGATGAAAAATCAGGCACCTTTATAATTTCGAGAAAAAATGCCACATAATATTTTATCAAGAAAAAGCGACGAACGATTCCAATACGTAGGTCGAGAAATGGGCATTCCTAATGCCGATTCCTTCAAGTGCGACAAACCTCAGAAGCGATTTAAGGGCCAGTATCACATTTGACTAGAGCTAAGCCATTCATACGAACAAAATGTTCCTTGGGAGATAATACAGAGAAATGATAAATAGTTTGAGGGCAAAATATAAATAACTTACCTTCGTTCATTTTCATCCAAATGAGCAAAAAGGACATTGCGAGCAATGGCTTTAGAAAGTGCTGTCATTGTCTTGTAATCTTTGGGAACAACCTTTAAAACAGATAACGGCATGTTAGCACAAAAGACAATCTGCAAAGTTTTTTTATCGTCTCAAAGCAAAAACAGATACAATAAGGCCAAGCATGGGGAGCTGTAGAATTTACAGACGATCCCAAACACCAACCCATAAACTATGACCATTAGTAGCTCATTTAAAATAGCCCATACTGTGACACACAAATGAAGTCTCACTCTGATCGTTAAACTGGGAAATTTGCAACTAGGTGGCGAATACAAATAGATAGGAAAGTTAAAAACAGTTTAAGGTTGATCAATGTATACTCATAAGATTCAAGGAGAACATTGGTGACATGCTTAAATACAAAAAAATGTACTTAAAAGTAAAAAAATAAGGCAAGACAACAGACGAGAACGTGGAATTTAGGCAAGCTATGACAACTACAGATGGTAAATATTCTACAATAAGTGATTGACAAATGTCCTTCAAATATGTACAATCGCAGAGCAACACATTGCATACGGCAAGCCTAGGCGACACATTAGTATAAAATTTCCAAAATCGAGATGTGTGGAAATTAACTGGTCGATAACAATGTGTAACTAACCATGCTACTATAATAAATGATTAAGAACCAGTTTGCGATAAAAGGTCAATCTGAAGACTACACAACAAATAATCCTTGACGAATACCACGGTAAAAAGAAAACACCTTTTTTATGTACGACGCTGCGTCTTCTTCAGTATAAACCTCCCCACTGACAGCTCCACGCCTTACGCGGCGTTTAGCGGAGATAGGATTTGGTACCATGTAGTTGGCAACACCAGGAGTAGGAGAGGATTGAAAACACACTTCCGCATTACTTCCACTGATATCGTCAACATCACTGAGGCCATTCTGAGTAGACAGACTGGGGTCACCAGAATAACGACGTTGAGCACTTGCTGACGGCTCATTTGGAGGAATGTTTTCGGCATCTCTAGTGGACTCGTGAGAAATTACAGGGGACGGATGACTAGGAATTTGGCCAAGCGATTCTGATGTTTGGCTTCCCATCTGCACAGACCGTTTTGCTGCTTTATTTGAGGTAGTTTCAGGCTGACTAGAGGACTTGATCAAAATAGAATAGACATTTAAGACAGCATCCTTACACATATTAAAAAGCATAATATCGGGTCAGACTTGGAATTTTGATACTGACTAGTTAATAGGGAACACTTACTTCAAGGGACTCAAAATATTCACGAAGAAATCGAATCGGATCATTTGGACGGTACAGACAAAGGTTTACTATAGACTCCCTAAGAATCTTCTGAATTTGGTGTTGTCTAATGTAATCTTCAAGTTCCTGAATGTACAAATCATCCTCCATTTCCAACAAAGAAAGTCAGTAGAGCCAGACACCCATCTTAATAGGCTATTGAAGTATACGCGACATAGAACTTATAACATTTGATGTAAATAAACGAAAGCATTTCATCGTAGAACAAACAAAACAGGTAAAAAATATTGTCTTGCCATATTGCAAATTTTAAAACATTTTAGGTGTTTTTTAGCTCTATAAAGTGGATGACGTTATATATATAAAGAATCGAACGTATCAGTTGGTAAGTTTAGACCATTTATGTACTCCATGAGATCGGGTGTCCTTTTTCCTGAAATTGGCGTCTTAATGCAATAAGCGACTAGGGACAAATCAATGTGATTGTAAAAAAAAATAATGCACCTTGAAGAATGTCAGCTTTTTTTCTTCTATTTAGGCCACTAGAGCCCATCTAAATGAGAATTGACAACGTTGAACTCTCGTATAATGGCCATTTCGTAAGGATGACTTGATAATTTTAACTCTAATTTTACTCCATGCGTTGCATATGTTGATGGTTGACTTGTTACAACCGATAGTCACATACCAATAAATAAAATGATTTTTAAATTCTTCTTAAACCAAAAAAATAAATTGATAAAAAAACAATTATATCTTACGAATTGCATTAACATAGAATAGCCAAGGACACGCCATTATGAAGATACTCGTAGATGAACATATCATAAATTAAAATAATTCAACACTTTTTATTAAAGTTAACTTATTACAGAAATGAACCAATGTTGTATCTTTATGAAATGAATCAGTGCAATAAACATGCACTCATTACTTCAAATGAATATCTGATTGACATTTCCAGACTAGAAGGGGCTGCGAATGTGAAATTCTTTCTTTGCAACACACAGTTCGGATAAAATTAACAATGAGTATCCTCAACACACGGACCGCTACTTTTTGAATAAGATCAACATCGACCCACCTTTCCATACTTAGATTGCTAATTTTAATCGTTCTATTCCCGAATGGCGACACCCAAGTGTAGCATTCTGTACAACACCGCAAGGAATCTCTCGAAAACGGATATTACATCCGGAAAGCATATTTAAGATTCCCACATTTTCTTCATGTTCTGTTCAGCGAGTCCGCCACACCTATTTGGACGAGTTCTCTCAAAACCATACCGCCAAAATAACTTTAGAACTACCCATGAAACTGGCCTGGACTAGTTGATTCTAAGACACCGTAGATCTCATCCGTTCTCAATACACTGTTTGAAATACAAGCTTATTACCTGTTGCGCAAATTATCACTACTAGCTTGATAATCTCGAATTCCAACCCGCTTGGATGTTTAGCCAGTAAAATACACGCCAAAGCAGGGATTTAAATCCATGAGAATCACCAAGGGTGATCAATTTTGGGGATTACTTACATTGCAGAAGCATACACCATTGGGAGTTGCACACACAGAGACGGAAAAATACCCACTAATAGCATCTGCCCAGGGAACTAAATCTAGATCTACCGCCGTAATGAAAAATGGTAGTGCAAGAGACCAATTAAGAAAACTTCGAACCTATAGTTTGAGCCAATAGTGAAATTTATCTTCTGCAATCCTTGATTGAGAAAATCACCCATTCAGGATGAAGTTTTGGATGACTGCTGCTCCAAAAGACTTGCCTCCAGTTTCTGTTGAATCTCTAGCAGAAAAAAACCTTCACACATTCAGTGGCGATTAGAAGTTTAATAAAACCACAACTATTGTTATTTTAGGTGGTACTCCTTTAAATCTGTAATGCTTTAGTCAGACGTTAAAAAATTAAAGCACACACAAGAAGTGGTATGAAAGGGCAATACAAAAATGCCCTGCGTTCGAATTAAGCAGACGTTAACAAGCACTGATTGTGAGCGATGGCACTGTCTCAAAGCTGGCTTGTTCTGTAACCACTAACCCATTCTTTCCTTCCTAAAATAACCAAAACCGAAGCAGGAGATGATAAGACGCATATGGTAATGTACCAAATCATTATTTTTGGACAGAAAAGTGGACATTCAAGCTCGGGACGTCACGCTCCACTAAAATTAAAAAAAAACATTGGTTTAGAGACTCATTTAAATTTGCATATTAGTTCAACAAAAACTTGGAGAGCACATTTCATGACGTGACAACGAATTAAAGTTAAGCAGTAGACAGTTCGGCAAATGGCAGCAACATCTCACTTTAAATTCGGTGTGGACGGGCATTCCGTGGTGACGGGTTTGTCGTAATACAGCGGAAAACAAGGCTCGTATTGCAATAAAATCACGCTTTCTATAGAAAGGTAAACATTGAAACCCTTAACACAAATTGAGCCGTATGCCTTGAAGCTCTGTCAACAAAGATTGACTGAGTTTTTTTACATCAGTAAGGTTGCATGCCAAAATAACAGAACTTTGAAACGATCACAAATGGTAGCATTTCAGTGAAAAAAAAAACTTTGTGATTCGTGTTTACATTGATGACCAGCATACCAACACTGAAAGTTTATGGAAGCGAACTACCATTTCAGAATCCAACTTCAAACTCTTGAGTCGATCGAGGAGTTTGTGAGCAGTGAAAGCCCCATTTCGTGTTTTCTCAACGACCTGCTGATACGGAGACACCGTGTGGGTTCCCATAAATACGAGACCCTGATTAAAAGTGAAGAAAGTCAAGCCAATTAACAATGACGTTTCAACTTTCAAACGAGTGAAAAAACGTTAAGAACTTAACTTATGGAAAGGATTATGATAAAATGACGACTTTCTCAAGAACGAGTAATCGGGAAGGCAAACTTGAAAAATAGAAGTAGTTTTAATTGGATTAAATTCGGTTTCCTCTGTGTATTATAGGGGGCAGGCGCGTTAAACCAAATCTATATTTTCCGATTCTGTAAATCGGGTGGTAAAATGTTAAAAAAAGGTATAACAAAGTGTAATGATGAATAAGCTATTCAAAAAAGTGGAATGAAAACCCGCCATATTTCCCACTTTCAAAGCCTCAGGCGCAATTACAAATTACAAAAAAAAAAAATACAAAGACCCTCAAAATCCTAGTACGCACCTTTTTAGAGTCTATCTTGGCATCCATTTCAGCATTTCGAATGAGATTGACAATCCAACTCTCTGCGTCTTCAACATTCATGTTGAGCTTTTCAGCCAACATTCTGTAATGCCGAAAAAAGCACATGTAATTAACTTGATTATAAGCCAGACGACCATTTGAATGACTAGGCACGGGCACTCGTGATACCATATGGGTTTTTTTGGTGTACAAGAGTTGACGGGGGCGGTTGAGTGGTTTATTGGTAGGCAATGCATTTGACAACTGTAGCCCTTCGAAATTTAAAGAAACCTATAGAAAGGACGTGCTGGAATTGACTAACGACTGTGAACGGCAACACATAAGACGGATAAAACCATCTGATATTGGAGTAAGACATCAATTTAAAGCCACCTGCTTACTTAATTCCTACGCAATTATGGATGCGACAGAACGCTTCAAACATGAGCAGCCGCGCATTTTCCATGAAGTCCTCATAGCAACCCGTCAAGAAGAAGTCATTTGGAATAACCTAAAAAGTAGAAAAGGCACACAATGCGCACTGAAATAAGTCAATAAAAAGTCCTTTTCAAAAACAGAAAACGGAGGTGGAATGGAATTGGTCGCAGGATACGACATAAATGGATCAATTGTAAGAAATACGCAAATTGACTGCATCAAAGAACTCATGGTGCAAGAATATTTGAACCACACATTTCTTAGAACGAGCAGTTATCGTTTTTCATCAGGTAAATTATGTGTAGTAATTGGGTAAAACGAAGCTGTGGTTTTATAAGTACGATATAGCAACTAAATTCGAGGTATGAAGAGATTAGTAAGGTAAATGAAAAGATTTCCATTAAATCAAAACCCTTGGCTCATGCTATAAACACCCATTTAAACATGAGAAAACTGTTAGCAGAGTGGGATTGCCGAATATGCTACTCCTCAAATGAAATTAGTTTTTACTGAATATTGATAGCGCTAAAACACGTGTACGGCTAAAAATACAACCCACCGTTTCACAGATCTTGAGTTGCTGCTGAGCCCCATCAAAATCGAACTTAACGTAGAGGCACTCCAAGAACTCTGTAATGGGGTCCTGGTAAATATAGGATTCTTGCTGAATCAAGTGTACAACGTCACGAAGCTGAGTCTTTTTTCTCTTATCAGTGCTGATTACTACACAGACAGCTAGGTAGCGCAGAAGATGTGGTGTCAGTGTTTGAATAGCGTTCAAATGGCTTGAGAAGAAAAGGAAACGGAATAATAGCTTATGTAACTCTGATACACAATGAATAATGCTGGAGACTGGATAGCAGCTTCGACACCAAAAGAACAACAGGAGTAGGAGATATTCAGACCTTGAAAATGCTTTATTGGGAAAGTCAGTTAAAAGCAATTGCAACAAAATCCACAACTAACGTGACGCATGTTACCCTGCTTGATCTTACATATTTGGATAAGATTGATTAAAAGTTTGTCAGAGTATTAAAGCTAAGAAAACGTACTTACTTGGGATTATTTAAAAAGAAATCAATTAACTTTTCTTTTCCCTGGATGTGATTGAAGAACACGAATAGAGACCAGTGCAAAAGCCACGTTCGTTGCTGCAGTTGGAATAGGTATGTTTCTGCAGAAGGGCGAAACTGCAAGCATAAAGAAATCGAGTTTAGCGAAATAGCTAACATAAGCTTTCCTCTCCAGACAACTAAATGAACGAAATCAGGAAAGTAGAAATGTTTCACTTGCCCGATCATCACTCTGGCAATCGATGGCGTCTTTAAGTTTTTCAACGTCATCAAGGGCCTCGTCCCAATTTTGGACAAGGATTTCCGCAGCTAATCGCCCCCAACAAGCATGGAGATGTCTCTTGTCTGATGGACTAACAAGCTGGCGGATAATTCGAAGGTAATCAGAAGCCGTATCATACAGGCCGCTGTCGTAAAATACCTGATCGCAAAATAATATTAACGTAAGCTACAGGAAATACTATACAACAAATATAATTATAGAAGGAAGTGATAAGTTATAACGTCTGGATGACTTTTAAAATTAGATCGTAATAATTTAATCATGTGCTATCTTAAGAAATACACAACAGTCCACACGAACAGACATTAAGTAGATTGTAATGCCTTACAAAGCACGCAAGAACAATGGTAAAATTTGGTTTCTCAGTACAAAAGTTTAAACTAGGAACAAATGATAATTCCAAACACGGTGAAATGCTTACTTGGGCGGCTTCGAACATGTCGTCAAGCATTTCAGGCTTGAACCCATACTTGGCTTCAAGGTTTTGAAAAAGTTCTTTGGCAATTTTACACTGCACCATCTCTTTCATTGTTTCTGTACTAAAAATTTTATCAATAGGGGCCATCTTCTCCTCCATTACGCGTATGCGATCAAGAGTTTCTTGACGTTTTTGAATAAGCTCTGCAAATCATGGCTACAACTAGGCAGTTACCCTCAGGCACATCACTGACATGGTGAAGTGATTGATATGTAAAGCATGTAAAGTCCACCATTGATGTTTTCATGAGGAGTTCAAGTTTGCTTCTCAAAATTGAATCACTGTCATAAAGCTATTAATATTTCGTAATAAAAAAGACAAAAAACCAACATATTTCACAGAAAGATATTCAAGCAGAGGGACCACAAGATGTCTGTCCAAATACTGACTAATAGTTTTCGTAAGATCGTACTCAGCCATCCTCAAAACAAACGTGAAGCAATCTCAACTAATCCGCTTGAGCAAGCCATCGTTTAAAAGTTCACAGTGATATATGCATAAATCAAACCCTATAAAGAATAGATGTGTAAAATGTCATGCAATCCAATTGTTTAACTAATAACAAAATTCCTTGCTAAGTAAAGTGAATGCATGTATACGTAGATACTTGCCACTCAAGGGGTAAATGACGGCTTCATATATTTAAAGGGACATGTCCCTAACCGTTATTATTTGTTGATGCAAAAATTAAAAAAATCTTAGTTACTAAAAGACATTATTTCAAACTCCTTTAAGTCAGTTGAAAAAATAATACATTGAAGACGCATCTCAAATTCCAACTAAAACTTGGGTTTCACGAAAATTTTATGGAAGGTGTTCAGTCAACAACAATTTGATAAAAAATGAAATAGGATGCAGTCTTTGTCACAAAACACAATCAGTACTTTGGATTGTCTTTCTTCATACAATTTGAAATATCTCGTCTTAAAAATATGGAAGCCTGAGATATGCAATTAGCCTTACCAAAGTGTTAAGAACACATGCTAAGTGATCCCTTTCCTTTTCAAAGCAATTTTGAGAAAATTTCAGAACATTGTATAAATATGTAATTCAAGATTCTCCTAATTAGTTCTGAACCATATAAAAATCGAACAATTTGCCTGGAGAATACCATCAACCATGTTTAGCGCTATAATTTATTTTTAAAATTAAAGTAAGAGCTATTCCTGCTAAGTTAACGACTTAACGTTTATCTACTTGGGAGAAAGGCCAAACAAAACACGTTGCAAAAACCCGCTATATTTTTTTCAAGAAGATGAAGAGGCCTGAAATATTTTCCCTTCATAGATCTGCTTGACGGCCTTTTTTAGGTGGTTGGGTATCCAATTCCCCTGTTTGGTCAGACATTTAACTAGATTCTGCACATACAAGCAGCACCAATTTCAGAAATGCAAGGCAACAGGCCACAAGGTTGGGTACTATAAAACCCTTTCGTCCACTTCCAAAAGAAGTAAAAGTCAAGGCCCAGTCCAATCATCCCACGGGCCACCTTGCATAACAATGTACAAAAATATATTACCGTTCCGATCATTTTTACATAAAAAAATCATGCAATCACCACACACACAGGAGCTCAAGGATTGTAAGTTGTGGACAACAAACTCCGGCCTCCATAAGTGAAATCTGATTCGCCACTTGAGATTTGAACAGCCGTGTGCGTACGTAACTACTGACCGTGACATGACCCACGGATTGAGGAAGCGATGGGACTTCATTATAGGAAGGTCGAATTTGACGTGGTGGAGGGCCGCGACACATGTTTAAAGTATCTTAGCCATCACCAACGGTAGTACAACAAGAACAACTGACAGGGGCCATCTAACAGTGGAAAGACCATCACCTCCAAGACTGTGTAGTCAAAGAGGGCGACGACGAATACTTACGCAGATCGACCCAAAGAAGAAGTGCGTTTAACTTCTTTAAGAAAGAGCGTTGTTGGGGACTTATTTTGTATCATTACGACCATACCTTGCAAGATTTCGATAATCTTGTTTTTTTATTGTCATATTTTTTTGCATTCATGTCGGCCGTCACTTCCCATTGGCTCATTCATCGTTATGAGTATTATTCCTTCAAATTGTCCTTATGGTTGCCCACGGCAGATATGGGTGGCGTATCTGAATGTGCACTTGATCTTTGGCTGAGACAATAAAAGGCTATCTGTACAAGGTCTAACCTTCGTTTGGCGAGACTGCTTTGTCTCTGCATTAATATGGGGAAAGTCGTTGATCATGCAGACATTGGGTTCAATTATCAGCGCTTCTGGCACTGCATCTTTTGAGCCGGTAAACCGTCACTAGCTTTTTGCTTTCAACCTAATTATCCCTGATATAGTTTAGGTTGCCTTCTTGAAATCTCGGTCAATGCAGTGGAATTATTGCTCTATAAATGGAATTGGATTACGTTAGTTCAAATAGAGAAATTATGCAACACCGGCCTGATAGGTAATTTATTTACCTAACCTTTTTATTCTAAGCCTTCAAACTAAATTTAAAAAAATTATCTCCAAGGCACTAAACAGATGTAAATACTACTTGCATTCTCTATTTAAAACTGGTCTTGTGGAAATCATGGAAACGGTAATGAATTTGTACACTTCTAGAATGCCGTACAAGGGCGCAAACATATTATATCCCTCCAAACTTTGCTGATCCTGCGCCTTTGTGCACTTAAATGTTCTACGTTGAAGACAAGCAGCCATGCTGAGACAGTGATTGGTAAGGAGCACTGAATAATGAGCGGCGCAAACGGTATAGTGCACTCGGATGAACGGCACCTGAAAGACGGCTCTTGCTTGGGATTAGACAATAAATTCTGTTTTTTGAACTTGTGTTCTTCCTTCGGGTATTCTACACTCAACCATACATATGTTTTGATGGACACATCTATCGTGATTGGTTCAGTGCACCTTATAGTCTCACCGAGGTTCAATATAAATGCCAAAAAGTTGTTTATTTTTCTTTTGAACATGAATAGCTAATGGATATACAGGAGTACGTCTAGGTTAAGGGCTTCATTTGCAGGGCCAGAAAACCAACGGTGGGCTTCCCCCGTTACCAGACCTTGGTATCTTATAAATGGATACTCTACTTTTCTTTAATTACTTATGCTTAATTCAGTCTCTATTTCAACATTTTTGACTTATCGAGTCCAGCTCATTTTCATCAATCTTAGTTGATAGTTAGATGTTCCATTAAAAACTTAATCTGCTCACATCAGATCTGTAAAATGGGAAGCTCACCAAAAGTATTTATAGCAGTATGGCATTTGATTTTTACATTGATAGCCACAAACGATTTTAAGTAACATCACACCAGACTAATTAAAACTCGCCATCTCATTCGCAGATTTACCTCCAAATGTACTCTGACCAAAACCCATGACATTTATAACATTATTCTGATCTACCACCGTAAATTTACAAATCGGCGTCTTTCAAAAAGCATGTTTTTTTGAATTTTTACACCCCAATGGCGTGTTTTTACATTGATATGTCATTCCATTTGTTATTTTTGCATATTATTGTTATTACCATTCATTATTAATTTTTTTAGCGTAATATCGATACGTGTTTACCGCTAGGGTAACGCATTCGCGTTAGTTGCCGTGGTTATCTTACCTTAGGAATCAAAGTTTTATTACGAAGTATTGCTTACACTTCCCTCATATAAGCACAAGGTAAAGTTTCCCTCGTAAAAAGTTTCTCACCTATGCACCTACCTCAAAAGATTGGTGATGTAGCGTGCCTCCGCAAATTAATGCGATGGAAATAATAGTCTGCAACAGTTACTAATGTACAAAATTATGACGGAAGGCCAATCCAATAGTTAGGCTCTCCCATTTTATAACTTGTGCAACCCGAACGCTAACTTTTTTGCAGTCCTAAAAGAGTCTCGGTTTCGAAACAGATGACAAATGATGCGATTGATTACATAAACCAAGACGCTTACTCGGATCGAACAGAGGGTGAAAATTATAGCAAAAAACACGACAAGGTGCTGCAAAGGAAGGTCTTGTTCTGTTGCATCAAATCAGATGCTCCAAAATTTATTAAGTATAGAATCAGACAAAACACATTATTGTTAAAAAAATGAGGATCTAATGTTAACCATGGCCATGGTAAGTTAGCGCAGCCAATGTATTGGTGGGTTGTATCGAATATCTACTGCTAAAAAGTATCTTAACCCTTGACAAATCTCCATAAAACCGCATATTATTACAAACACTCCTCTTAGTTCGACTCGTAGGGACCGACAGAATCTACAAAACCCAATGTTTACAGTCAAACGGCGACTCACTGCAGTATCTCGAAGAAGACAACGGCTCTATATTTACTTATACCATAAGAGTTCATAGATTAAAGGGTTTTTGGGATTATGTGCTTAGTAAAAACAAACTATGAACTAATAAACGAACAATGAAGGTAAATTAAAGAAGAAAAGCCATGTTGGTAAATTATTATGACTTAATTCAAATCGAATTCTCAAGAAATTTCGCACATTCACAAGTCGCAAAGTTAAGACCCTAGACGTCCTACTCAATTCGCATTTGGCGAAAAGTATTTGTTCCCATAATTCTACTAAACATCAGGAGAATAATTCTGGTTTGGGATTCTTTCAGAGGTGAATTCATAGCAAAAAATTTAAAATATGCCTTGATATTTGAAATAAATATACTTGTAGGCGAACTTAATCAGAAAAGAAGTTTACCGAAATACCAAATAACTGGCTGTTCATGGCGGCGTTACGAAGCACTCGACTGATTGGCTTAGCATAAAATATGTTGGCCTTCACACCAGAAGAGAAGGATTGAAGCCTTTGGTTCTCAGCCAGGTTAAAATAAACATGGTTGTTTATTTTTTTTATAAATTCGTTCACATATCATCGCTGAAATTTGAGAAATAGCCTACCCCATTTACCCCAAATCATCGAATGTGAAAGTATACTTTTAAATTCTCTCCAGTAGGAAGTGCAAGAACGCGGAAACCGACACGCAAACTCCTACTGCTCAACTGAGGAACCTGACACTGACAAAAGTAATGAAACTTCTTAATGGCTAGACCCTTTGAAAAGAGATTCACGTAGCACTTTTGATGGTATTTCCTAAAAGGCAAAACCACAATTCAAAAACACACCGCAAATTTTGTATTGAACAGTCATATTAAAAACTAAGGTACACCTTTACCACGAGGTTAGCTATTCAGCAAAAGTTGCAGTGCTTGGCGCATAGCCTTAAGGCGACCTCAGGATTCGTGGAACAGCGCCCACTTAGCTTGTACTCTTCACAAGCCTTCCAGCCGAGTAGATCGGTGCAGCAGCCTAAAAATTCACGACAGGGGAAGCTGATAGGAAGGGTAAAGAAACCGATTAAATAGAGGTGGTAAGAAGAACACAAAATTTTGACTTACTGCTCCGATTATCACCAGTCGAAATACACGGCTCTTTGGTTGACACAACTCGTTTAATGCAGGCTGACACTGGGATTCTCCGATTTTCGTCGGCATATTTGCCAGTTAATGGTCGAGTGAAAAAGGCCACCGTCTTGAGTTGCCAGCCGTTTTCACATTGCGAAAAGCTGATGCGTCGTTCTGGGCATCCTAAGCAAGCGAAGAATCGGTAGGAGCTGAAAAAGACATTTCAACAAGTAGGTGAATGCCAAATGACATTTCAGATGCAAGCACTGACGGGTTCGGTTTTTGATCAGTCAGTTTTCCACCACTAACTTTTCTTCATAATTACAGTATTTATTAGACATAAATAGCCATTTCCTTTCACCAGGTTAAAAATTTCTGAAGTCCACCTTAGTATCTGTTGTGGAAGCGACTGGTGAAAGAGAATACGACATCATCTTTCTCTCTAACACTTTATACGACTGATATATACTCAATAAAAATAGTCACTGGGGCTAATTTGGTTCCACAATTCGAGAGTGATATGAGAAATTAGTAACGGCTCAACATACAGACTGAGAGGTACATTGGTTCAGTTGTCAGTCTCATTACGCAGTTGTTCTCTCCACTTTGAATGAAAACACAGTTTCAACGCTATTTTAAAAACCAACGGAAAATTTTTTCGAAGTAGAATCAAAATGAGTTAGGTGGATTGAATTTCACACAAAGCTCTTGAGATCTTTGTGCATAAAACTAGTGGAGTACATATTTCACTGGCATGACCATGTCCTAAAAAGTAAGACAGACTTAAAAGAGGAGATAATGTTCTGGAGGAAGGATCCTAAAAGTGCACTACGAAGATATGTTGTGAATCGCACTGATTCACACTCGCTAATCCGGTCACTCCAGCCTCCGACACGGTCCTCCTTTTCGCTGCATATCGCCAGCCGCGCGGGTCCTCAACTCCCTCCTCATTCACAGGGATATTTATCTTGGATAATCCTCACACCAAGGTTCGATGTTAGTGCATGCATGACTCACACACACGCGCAAACTCCACACACGACAACGACGCAAACGTGGTTGGGCTCTGAAGTAAATGGTTATGGCCACATCATCTTCCATCTATTCTTCATCGCGAATAGCAAAGAAGCGTAACCGAACCATAGTCAATTCAGTGGCCCCGGGCGTAATTCAAGACCACATGCTGGAGCCCACAACAATTGGTGACCCGAACTTGATGAAAGGTCCTCCAAATTTCACAACAAATAAGTTTGAGCACTTAAAGAACGTATGGGTCTACATTTACATTAAACATAGTAAGACAACGCAGCTTTGGCTCGAAGTCGAACTCTTCTATATTGGGAAGAGTGTATGGTCTAATTAAGCACTATTCGCCTGTAACCTTCAAGACAATAGGCCGGTTCATTAAGAACAGATAACTAAAAAAATCTGTTCCACGGAATTTATTCTGAGCAATTAATAAAAAACGGATAATGTTCTAATAATCAATTACGGTTATAACGTCTTTGAAACCGGAATCTCTTTGTTGCTGACGAAGCTCAATAAGCAGACTATCCCAGCTCAAAACTGCGAACTTTACCTCATAACAGCATCTGCCAAAAGATTGTGAATATGCAAAGGTTCTTCCTTTTGTAAAAGGACTGTTATTCCCTGTTCATACTATAGGTATATGCACTAGCGGCGAAACCAATGACATGAAGAGTCAGACTCACCTCTTAACTACGCAACATCCACTTTCATTGACAAGATATTCAGTGCGCACCGCGAGACGATGCTTCCCACTGGGCAGTTTCTTACACTCTGAAACTCCTTTGCGTTCAATTCCGTAGCCTCCAGCAAAGGTACAGCCAGCACAACTAAGGGATTTCTTTTCTAACTTCAACTTGCATCTTGTGGGATGGCTTGAATTTAAAAGAGGACTCACTCGAATGACAGCCAGCGTCTCTGTTCTTCGATCACATGGCTGTATGAGCTCGTATGGTTGCGATGGACAGACTGTTAAATACAAATGTTAGAGGAGCTTTTGTTTATGTAATTTCACAACTGCAAAACTGCTATTCCACCTTACCTTCACATGGTACAACATGAACAACTTTCGTAGCCGTACAGCGTCCATGATAAAGATTGCGGGAGTGAATGATTTTCACGACCGTCATTCTTCCACTGGGCAAGCACTTCCCAAAGTATCGGTAGTTTCTTTTACAGATACACGTTCCACAAGTACCACCACAGACCTAAACAAGGCAGAAAGTAGTTAGATTGAATAGTCCTAGAATGTCTCAGTTGGCACAAGTGCTAGAAAGCAGGTATGTACTCGACTAGAACAAACACCAATTATAATGTATTAATAATGACTTGTTTTAGTGATGTGAACGCCTGAAAACAATGCTTTCGGCGACACACTGGATAAGAGTTGTAGGTTGTGTGGACACTTCACGTCAAAAGAATAACTGGTTTATCTGGATGTCGACGATTTTTGAAAAGAAGTAAGCAAAGATATACTTCTACCGTTAAAACACTGTGCGCCCTGTTCTCTATCTGCAAAGACAACGTCTAACACAAATAAACAAGTGATAGGCAAACTTTAATTTCTCATGTTAAAAACAATCTCTTGTTCTTTTAGCGCTTGACAATTTGTTTTTGATATAAATGATTCTTCTTTGCTGCTTTCAGAGAAATTGATAGATTGATCAGTCAAGTAGTCCGTCGTCGAGGGGGGAGCCGCGGAGTTTTGCTTTTTCTTTTAGCAGACTGAGTACCAGATGCATTTAGAAGTTCCAAGGAGAACATGTCAACATCTTATTCTACAGTAATTATGGTGGATTTCCGTGTAGAATCGAAAATCCCCGATTCAAGTAACTGAATACTTCTTGATTTCCTTGCGTGGAACGCGTTTTTCAACATCCTAGGGGATTTTTCATTGAAACGTAACATCTCTCCAGTAGATTTGTTAAAATATTTTTAATAATTCCTTACATCGGTCATAATTGCCTTAATTTAACGTGCAGAACAAATGTGGGCAACAACTTTACGATTGATAATTGACAGGCGCTAAGTTGTTGATTTTCGTGGATATCAAGCACGAACGACTCCAACAACCCGACGGTTTTCAATGCATGAACCTAGTGATTTGAAGCGGTGGATGACAATGAAACCACTTTCTTTGGTTGTCAGCCCTGAATTATTCTTCTCAGCCGTTCTTGGGACACAATTTCCTATCCGAAACACAGACACAAAAAACAAAATTCCAACGAGAAATTCAGATGGACTGTCACCTGTGAGACTCGGTCACATAAATTGCCTCGACTAACCGCAGTCGCCTGTCGAGTAATCGAGCATTCGATCGGCTAACTAGTTTGTGGTGCACTTAAGGATAAGCGTGCATTGACGGCTCGGTTCCTGACGATGCAGTAGGCATGCTAAGACTTGGGGCGGTGGTATTATAATGAAAGCAGTCTAATGCTAGGTGTATTAGCGTGAACAATATTTTTCGCTGATTTACGAACTTACCGCTCTAAATGACTTCTGTTTGCAAGCACCCGTTTTAGCCACCTCTTCACACCAGTCTGTGGGTTTCAAGTCGACGCAGGGGCCCACAGACGCAGAGTCTGTGGAGTTTGTGGTCGCATTAACGTCTTTTGCTTTTGTAGAAGGCTGTGGCTTTTTGGGAGGCTCACAGGTCAGCAGGCCCTGCCAGTTTATGTGAATGCTTTCAGCCTTTTTTACGCAGTGCATCCGACCAACCAAATGCCCTTTTCCTGCTGAGTGAATGCTACGCGATAGAGGGTGCTCCGATTTCAGGTTCTCGCATGTACAATTGGAGAGGTAGTTCAAGGTCGGCAGTGGTGTCGCTAAATTATGAGATAATGAATTTTTGGATGGTTTGGTGAAATGCAACACAAAGGGCCTAATTTATGCACTTTTCGCCCCACGTTTAGAGAAAGCAAGGTCAACGAAGTAAAAATTTTTGTTCGTGTCTCTTTTTTTCAAATACGTCAATCAATTAATGCCCGACATTCGAATTCCACGTAAAAACCAAATTATCTAAATTCACGCTCACCTCGACCCATGGGAGTTTGCGTTTCCAAATCCAACAATTTAAATAGAGTACTTAATGTTACTTTGAGGAAACCGGTGATTAAATTACATAATTCAAATATTTAATACAGCGAGCGGCGCCTTTACAAGTTGCGTTCCACATTTTCATGAAATTTTGCATGAAATCTGTGGATTATAATGACAATTTAAAGACTGGATTTTGTCACATCGACTTTCACGAACAGCCTCAATCAGGGACAATCGGATTAAAATCCTGAGTTATATTAGACAGCTGAATGTAAAATGCAACACGGTTAACACACTAGGAGGTTCTTTTTAAAGCTATCTTACGCTGATTGAACACCCGCCGGAAGTGAATGCAGCGTTTCGATTTCATTCGTAGAAGATCCTTCGCAGTTGCACCGATTTGCAATTCATTCACGTTTAGACGGCGCTGGAGAGTCGGACGATCAACCTTGCTCAGATGACAGGATCCATGCATCTCATCGCTTAGAGGAACGTAGAAATCGAATCCCAAACATCGAGGATCACTGGTGCAGATTCGCTTGCAACGATTTAGGCCAGAGTTTTTCAGGGTTTTGAGATGATATTTTTTGCCATAACGCAAATCTGTCACTAGACAGTTGTTGGCTTCAGCTTCCTGCATCGTGAATTCTGTTTGATTGATTGGGAAGTCTGTTAATAATAAAAAAATATAAAATGGTAAAGTCGATAGCGTTTAATGGAGTTTTCGACATTGAGTATAGCAGATTAATAATTGGTGCAGCGTAAAATTACCTTGACAAACGTGACATGTCTTACGGCACAATTCGTCTCTGACACGACCTTGTTCATCGCACTTTGAATTTGGACCCTTATCCAATTCAATGCATTCCTGTGTAGGCAGAAGATCTACACATTCGATAAAGTTTATCACACGCCGTCCAGGTCGTTTAGTTCGTCGATGAGGCTTTTCTGGTTTATTTTGAGCCTGCTCGACAGTTCCGGGTTCCATCGGCTGTTGAACGTGTTTTAGCTTTTCTGATGGATCCGGCTGTTTCTTGGGCATTGCCATTCTTGGCTCTAAAACCGGAGACTCTCCTGGTGTTTTGCTTCTTCCAGTCTCCTCTTGGCTTGGCACCTTCAATGGCTTATATCTGCGTAGCCGATGCTTTGCAGCATTCAACGGTGAAGACTTGTGGAAATTGGATTTTCCTCCCATATCAGCATCTGGTTTTGGACCTTGTGGTTCGTATTCTTTGACCTTGCTTTCATTTAGCCGTTCATAAATCACTGGCAAGCCTAGACGTGCAAGTTTTTCACGAAGTCGCTTGAAGTCCAGGGAACTCTCGTTTGTGGGTAATTCAGGTTGGGACTTGCCTTCTGGTTTTCGTGGAAGCAGTTCTTTCCTGTCCATGGTAATTTCAAGGCAACGGAGTTTGCGGCTGTGACTTGTGGTCACGCACTCACAATCTTTGAGACTTACTAGTTCTATTGTCACGGTCATCTCCCCGTTGGAACAATTTGAATAGTGTACTTGTGGAAGCGGACACTCTAAAAATCGAAAGATTCAATTTTTATCATTTATGACACAAAAAAACGTAACGGCGCATCTAGGCAACTTACTGATGGGATGTTTCTGAACTTTCATATCTACTTTACACACAGGACCATGGGAAGTACGAACGAGTCTTTCGCGGATATGATAGACTACAAGAACAGCTCCCATGTCTTTGGAATTTTTCGAGCACCTCTTTTGAGTCCAAATTTTCCGTCGACACCCACACAGTTCACTGGTGGCATTAATTGGCAGTTGCTTGCACGTACAACCCTCACGCTTCCAGGTACGAGTCTCAAGTTTTTGGAAGGCCCGCTTTTCGTCGTCGTCATAGAGACAAGGTCCACGAGTAATTGCAGCATCGGGACATACTATAACAGTAAAAGAGACTTCACAAATGTCTTAGAATAACCACAAAGCAAAACGAGATTCCCGTATGGTGTTTTCCACACACCTGTAAAACGGTCACCTATTGTTCTGTTCCGCATATTCTAATGAGCTGAGGTAGGTATAATAGTTTTGATCTATCCTCCTTTATAAGATCAGTTTGCAAACAAATGCTTTTTCGTGGGTCTGAATTCTAAGAAGTTCAATTAAGTCAAAACCACCAACTTTCTTTCCAAATGCTGAGTGACAATTGGTTGACAGTGTAGATATCTTCTTAACACTAAAATAAATATAATTAATACCACATTCTCGCCCGTTGAAGAAGGCAAGCAACTAGCTTCGGGGTCAGATTCCACCTTTTGCCACCACCAAATGTTCTACAATTAGGACTACATTATGGATTTAAAGCCACAAATTCGGTTGAGCTTGGAATTACGTCTCCAATAGGTGATCACACGAGTGCCACAGAGTTCATCTTAAAAAGTCCCGCAATGCTTCTCAAAAATTACCCGGCCTAACACAAATGTGATCAGAAAATCTGCCTAAAACCAATATTTATGCGACTAAACTTACAGCAGGCACCATATTTTTATACACTTGTTCTTTTATGCCGATATCTTTTTCAAAAAAGCTCACCATTCGAAAGCTGTCTGAATGGGGTTCAAACAATGTTGCTCTCTGTGACCCTATCCTAACCCCTCATTGGTTTCCATACGGCTATTCCTTACCCTCTACGGGAACGCTGTATATGCTCCAATGCATGCATGACAGTGGCTAGTAACACGCTGGAGGTGGATAAACGGTCACGTCGTGGTTTCACCACCCCCGTTCTTTGGTATCACCGATGTTAGCGAAACATATCGCTGTAAGGAAGCTACTCACTGCTACTTATGTTCTTCTTGGCTAGGTCTGTCCTTATAAACTGATCTTTAAGAGCATTGAAAAATAACACGACAGCGTATGAAAATCCCGATGCACAGTTTCAGATATAGTGAGGGGTTTGTGTGGCATTAAATAAACATCGCTGACACCATGCACAAAAGAATAATTGTTGATTGAATTACATAATCATGCCCTAGATTTCAGCATAGTGCAATCACCGAACCATTACAACATTTGAAGTAGAAAGACCTATTTGCTTACCCGTTTGTGAGATCGTCCTGCCAGAGAAAACGGATCTACAACTAGCCTGATTGAGTTCATTGAAACGCTTTCCGATAGCATCAGGGCCATTGTAGGTTTGATTGGCAGCAGCCACAGAGAGCACGTAATTTTGCTTATAGACAATAAGAATTCCCTGTTCGTCGTGACATTCCTGCACCACCTGCTTCTCAATTTCTCGGCACCCACAGGCTTCGAATTCCCATCGACGGATTGGCTGACATTGGCAGTCATCGAGGCGCCATGATACGCTTTCCACACGACTAACCAAGAGATTCGGATCGGATATATGATTGCTTTCAATCAAGTGATTAGTGTCATTTCCAATATGGCCGCACTCCGACTTAAACAGTGCCGATTTCGTCGGACAATCTAGTAAAAAATGGTAATGTTACAGAAAAAGATTCCCCCCTGGAGATTTGGGTAAATTTTACTCACCGATGGGCTCATAACTTCGGACAGTCTTTGTCACACAGGACCGCTTGTCTTCGGCATAGTAAACAGAGATTTCACTTGTGACCCTTGTATCCCGATTAATACACTTGTCCTCCTGCCGCGTATTCCTCGGAGCAAGGCAACCTGATAAAGGTAAATATCCTAAGCCACACTGCAGTATGTTGCGTCAGCTTGCGGTAATTTTAACTATACTTTGGGCAAATTAAAAAAAAACGTTTCTAAAATTTAAGTGCTGTGTGCTCTAGTCTAACGAGAAAGGTTATGCAAGAGATTCTAAAGTACATGCAAAACGTTTTTCAGGAATACGAATAAACAGCTCTTCATTTAGTCATGAATATGGTAATAAGAATATCCAGGAGCACACCTAATGGCTAGTGGAGCAAGAATGCTGCATTTGTTCTAGAATCACCTATGGCCATACTATTGACTGCAGAACCAAATGAAGTCGTCTAGGTGAGGGTCTAGGATCTAAAAATGGTCGTACTTTTATCAAGTCACCCAAATTAATGGAAGCATATACTGGATTGAGGTAAGACAGTCTCACATTCCTACTGGTTGTTAGAATATGTGACCGAAAATCAAGGATTATGAATTAAAAACATTTAGAAGCTAGCATTTGGGGCCAATTGAAAAGGATTATGTTGAAGTGAGTGGACGAAGGTATTTGCTCCACTTGTCGTGTGTCGTCAAATGTCCCCTTAAATCGGTCTAGATGATAGTCTCCACACTGAAAACACAGACTTGTGCCTGACTTGTTCTGACTTCCAAACATATACAGAGACAATCCGAAGCTATCGATCTGCAGGGCAAACCAGGGAAAATTACTCCAATGATGTAAAAAGGTTTTATGTGCTCATTGGCCAACTGAACCTGAAAGGCAAGCTATTTGGTTGCATATCTAAGTATACTATCTACTTAACCAGATTTCGGATAGTGTTGGCTGCAACAACAGATAAATCGATCACGTTGGAGAACTTACAGCAGGGTTCAAATGAGGTCAAGCGCTGTTTCTTGCATTTACATTGTTCCGGTTTCTCTCTCAGATATATCACACGCCTCTTGCAAGTCAGTGGATCACACTGGTCAGTCACCGTTTTCGGTTCAGAACAAGCTAAGGAAGAAATTCAGCGATTTCATAATTTGGTTTCACAGGTGCTTTGATATGATGTCCCTAAGCTGAAAGTGCTCATAAAATTACGCTTGAACCGGATCAAATTGTTGCATGGATTTGATCGTGTGCATTCTACTGACCCATCCAATGAAATTCTTCTGCTAGAGTTTGTGCATCACGAAGCCCCGATTGATAATATTAAACCTTGAAGGTAATGGGTACGAGTTTTGTTGCGGTTCAAGCAAAAGTAGAAGTGTGACGTAAAGAGTAAAAATGTGACAACACACCAATACGTTAAACTCAATATGAGGATATACCATATTGTTATTCTATTCATGAAAATGGACTTAATGTAGGTGTAATGTAATGCAAAAAAATCTGATGCCTGTGTTCGTGTCTGGTCCTTTCATGGAGTGTAATCACATGATCTGTGAACAGTTTTCACTACCAATGAATCCAATGCCTTCTGGTTTGACTGCCTGGAACTGAGGCTGCATCCCATTAATTGATTGTTGTCGGCCAAACTTTACTCACTGCCCTTTCTCAAAAAGCAACATTGTTGCGCCAGTGATGAAGTTGACGTGCTTTCACCTCCGGCCTTGTAATTAATCATTGAGTTCCGAACATTGCCACTCTTTGCAACACTTTCCATTCCTACTGAATTATGGCGAAATCAAGCTAAATCATCATTTACATTAATTGAAGAGTCAGTTATTGACATCTTAAAATGAATAACGGAGGTGGTGACTCAAGAATCAAGATCTACGAGGAATCAGGCACCTAGTAAGTAGTACTTACAAATAGTTTTCTTAAGAACCTTCTCTTCCTCCTTGCATTGGCCATCAACGCTGAGGACCTCTTTTCTCGTAATGAGACTCACTATGTTGTCGCCTATACATTGTTTTTCTTCTCTGGTTTTGGCATCGCAGAGGCACCGTTTCGTGACCTCCTGTCGGGTCACCTAATGTAAGATAAGTTTGTTGATTTCAACATCTGCGTGAGGATATCCTCGATAGCAAATGTAGATGACAAGGATATGAATTTTAAAATGTTGTCATGCTTTGCAAGGTTATTACACTGATCACGAAGCCCCAATTGTAAACGCACTGTACTGGTGGCTAGTAACTACACACTTGGAAACTTGCCAAGAGTTTGTGCAAATATATTAGAGCTTAAAAGCTGCCGACAAACTGTTATTAAAGCTTGGTAACGGAAATACTTCTAAGAGTGACTTAACTGTATACTGCTTGACTTCATTAAATGTGTGTGCAGCAAAATTTCAATCTCTTCTAACATACTTTACATTCACAATTTTCTACGGTCCTCTTGACAGTGACGTCCGTTCTAACTCCCTCCGAAGAGCAGGTACCTTGATGGACTTCCTCTGACGGGCAGCCTACAAGAAAACGATGTGAGATGTTCATTTTAATACTCATCCATGTATCTGAATTGGCATATTAAACTACATTAAGTTGAGGCAGCAGTATCGCTACCATAATTAAGAGTCGTTTAACTTTTTGGAATCTTAGCCTGGCACAGAAGGGAACCGGAGTATCTAGGAAAAGGGTCAGGCACCAATTTGATCAACATGCAATGCACGCTTTCAGTAGTCGCTTTAACCTTTGAAAATTGTATAGATTTACCTCTTAAGAGCTCTCCAGTTAGATCTTGTTCAATTTTATAGTGCTGACACACAGAAACGCCTGTTTTACTTGTCTTAAGTTTCCAAAGCTCCTTGATAGCAATGAGGCTTCCGTTGACACACTTTTTCTCCTCTCTTGGAGACTCGAGACAGCCTGTTGGGACAAAATACGCAAATATTTGGTCGTTCAAAAAAGTTGGTGGGTTTAAAAACAGCTACCTTGGTTGGCGACTTACAGCAACGATAAGGCCGTCTTTTAGAGAAGCCAACACATTTCCCCAGATCGGTATTGTACTTGAAGGAACGCTCGTAGATGAGACCAAGACAACCTGTATCTCGGGAACAAGTGCTCCGAGACTGGGTGTTCTCCGGGCAGGCTAGAAAAAGCACAAATTTCACTTTTTTCGCTTTAAGCATTGTAAAAGAATACGAATGAGATAGCAAATCATTTCGTACACTTTAATAGCATCGGCTTTGGTTAGGAGCTCTTGAACCTTGCTGGTTTTAAAGCCGTTTAAACGTTTCTGATCACCGATAAACTAAGTTAGCTGCAGTAGAATTAAACCCATAAGGTGGAATCGACATGGATGGAATATATACGATGATTGTGTAAAACATCCTATTAAAATCCCTAAAATGGTATAAAAAAGACGAAAATGCACACAGACAGCACGGTGCTTATGAACAAAGGCTTGGGTAAACTATGAACTCACATTTGATGCAAAGAGACTTTATCAGCCAGTCGGAGAGAGTTTCAACTTTTCGCTCTACAGAAAAGGCCACGAAGTGGCCAATTCGTGGCCTTGACGTGAGGCTTTGTAGGAACGCCTGTCCTCGGGCATCGGCACCCACTCCGACAGCATAAACCTGAACTCCCGCGCCAGCAAGTTCAGCGGCAATGCTACTGGCATCGGCTGATTTGTCATTCACACCATCACTAATTATGTAGATAAATGAAAGGATTCCCGCGCGCACCCTTGGCAGCACCTAATAAAAAGCACACAAATAAGTGGATATTTCGGTATTATTTCGATCTAATCGTGACAAAATTAAATCGGATCTATGTGTCTTTCGAATCTAACCTAGGATCACCATGTCTTGACATTGCATTCACGTAAAAATCATTCATTAGCCTCTGTAAAGACAATATTGGTTTGAACTTGAAAATGGTCGAAACTTTTTTGACGGATTCGCTAATGTCGCAAAATGTTTATCTTTAGCAAATACTTTGTGGAAAATCCGATGAAAGTAAGGAGTTAGAGCATATAAATTTAAAAAGAGAGCATTTGCAAAGCATTCATAAAACTATCGAGGTTTTGTTAGTTGCAAACTAATAAGCCTATTAATTTGTAATAAAAAAATTTATGTATATCTTGATTTTACAGTCCAAATATGTTCCAATTATTTAACACATAGCAACTACATTTAATGCAGAAATTTACTGTGCTATTAACTACTAAGCGAAGAGTTAATTATTTATGGATTGAATCTAACTGTAAGGCAGCGTGCCATATTCCAAGCGTAATGTCAAAACTGCGTTTGGCAGCGTCGCTGCTAGTGGCGCAACGCTTGAAAGGAGTTTTAACTCCTTAAGGGAATCCAATGTAGGTGGAAGTTTATTTCTCCAAACGGAAATGATGGCAGCACATTCTTTCTGAGGCGAATCGTAAATATTGTAACCAACGATGATTAAAGTTTATTTCAACAATGAGCTGACAACATCAAATATCCAGGACCTGATGGTGCGGCAGGTAGCAAACCTGTTGCCCTCTGTTCTAACCTTAACAATCAATAAATGCAGCATGGAATTGTGGTTAAATTTATAAAGTGAGCGGAGTTTCTGCAAATGGATCCTGTAGTATCTAATGAGCAATGACTACTTATTCCTCGGTGCTGTGCAAGAGTTCGCATCGTAGACAACCTTGGCAATACTGGTCGATTTAGACTCCAAAATTCTTTCCCATCTAGCACACTTGCATGATGTTTTGCCGACGGATTGCCACCTGTTCCAGAGTGTGGAAGACCAGTTATAAAGCATGGCTTTTCCTAGCATAGCTTATATCGACAGAACCTTGAGGGACCTCCTACTTTTTAAAGGCATAAACGTTTCATTAAAAAATGGCAAGAATCCACCTGGTCATATTCTGGTTAACAACGCATTTAAGTTTCTCCAAAAGACTAGTCTACATTTTTGTGGAAGGTCATTTTTTGAGCTTCTCAATAACATATGTACAATACCGTTTTATTCACCAAAATGTCTACCTCTCGCTTAGTGAGATCGAGCGCCTTGCCCAAATTTGATAGTTTTCCCTCATAATTAAGCTGTTCCAAGTGGCTGAGCATCGGAGCAGAATCCTCATATTGCCCTAGATTGAAGGCGATGCTGGGGTCGCTAGAATACTTGATCACGGCGAAACGGAATGTAGAAGTGTCGTTGTGGGTGCTCTTAAATGTGCGGATTGTCAGCTTGAGGATGTCACGCACCCAACGAGAGTATTGGGGTATGCGACTGGACACTGACTCGTCCACAATAAAAATGACCTCAGCTGCCGAAACCGTCTGACATACTAAAGGATAAATAACAGCCTGTCCAGTTATAGCAATCAAATGCGGTCTAACCGAAATTCATTGTTGGGTTGTAGTGCACTAACAAGTTCGTTTAAGTACAAACAATCTGTCAGGGAACTCCGTCCCTCAATCATTTGTTGCATTTAATTGCGGGAAATTTGCTAATAGCTTCTAAATTAGTTCATTTGAACATGCAAGTACCTGCATTTTATCTGGTATCGTTACTTTCCCAAATCCTAACGGATTTTGAACTCAGCAACAAAATATGCTAGATTAAATCCATAACCATTTGGCATAAAACCTCTTCCAAAAAGTAATCTAATGCTGCAATAATGGAACCAGAGGGGTCTTTTAGCTCCCGTCTCCTATCACAAAAAACAGATTCATGTAAGGAAAGAATGGACTGCTGTTTTACTGACACTTTCGATACTAAAACGGTTAAACCATTTATTGTGGCATTTTCCGATCAAGTACTTAGTCAACGGGTGATTTTTAACTCTAAAATGGGTGCCGCTTTTGGCTTTGCACCAAAACTTAACACACTCCTTCACCAATTAAGGGCATAAAATTCTACAGATACTCACGACATGGTTTGTAGACAACTGATTTCACCACCTTGCAGTGACAGCCATCTCGAACTGATTTACTGACAATGAAGCGTTGTTTGTCGTTAATGCAGGCACCCGCAGGGCGCTCAATTTCTCTGTTTGAACACACTAAAACGAAAGTAAACAAATTTATCATATTTGTAGAGCATTTTGGCAGTAGTAATTCTATTTTAAATGATTTTGCTTACTCAGCGGTGTAGATATCGTAAATGTTAGAGGCCAGCATTCTCCGTCAATCAGTCTCCAAATCCTCTGTTGTTTCACGGATACAGCGTGATCGCTCGAATCGCACTCCTCCCACTGTAACTTTTCCGGCTTTATTGAATCACTTTGAAGTCCTTCTTTGTTGCAGCAGCACGCTTCCATGCTCTCTTCTCTCCTCACAACGCAACGACAACCATCGGCGGCCCTAGCAACGCTCACTTTGATGACGCGTTGCCTGCAGGATGACCCACCAGCCCCACACGGATAAACGTGGAAGACACTTCGCGTATTATTTAAACCATCATGGCGAATAGTGTAATCTCGACCTGGTTGGAGTTCTTCCGCAGGGAGACTTCCACAACTGGTAATCTTTTTTACATATGATTCTTCATAATCACAAGGACCGTTGAGATGCTTCCTGGTGTGGCGAATTGTGTGTGTAAGTTGTGTTATCCCATCATCGAGACACCTATAGTTAAAAAATTAGTTCATATAGCCACTTAATCGTTTTCAATAAAGAAAAGTCAGATTTTTCTGAAAAAATACCAGAGTTAAATTAAATAAGAATCGACGTTCTTTTTAAGGATGATGTTAGCCGTTGTGAATTCAAACAGAAACACCCTGTGGCGAAATTATGCATATTTGGTAGGTGCTCATTAGATGTACTCAAAACTGTTGGTATGCGAATGTTAATGCCTGAGCAAGTTTCTCGTTAGGTTGGTCACTTGATTTTATTTCTGCGTCTCGCCTGCACACTCTTATTCGTTGACACCTGGTTTTTAACTTTTTTGCAAAATGATTTCAAATTTATCCCAACACTACGGTAAATCAAAACAACGTGGTCTCATGATCTAATAAGCAGAAACCTTTTTTCTATTTCCTCTTTTATACGCTGCATCGTGGTGCATTTTGCATTATCAAAGGAACGGGAAAGTACAATATATCCTCGTGAAGGCTTTTTCCAGGACCTGCAAATAATCAACTTTAGCATTTTTCGCAAACTCAAGTAGTCCTATGCCATATGTCCTACAGGAACCGAGAATAAAATTCGAACCTTCATTGCTAAAGAATAATTTTGCCAATAACTGGTCGTAATACTAGGCAAGAATTAAATGAATGTACACAGCTGCGTGCATGTACTTACGTTGACTTTAGGGAGGGCTTAGGGCAATCACAGGGGAATGCAACTCGTTTCGCTTTTGTGCGGCACCTACACCCATCACGAAGGCGTTTGACGTAGACCTTGAAGAAGACCCCATTCACACATGCGGTTGTTTCTCGGAGTACAAATGTTGGAGGGAAGCAAACGTTTTGCCACTTATGTGTCGTCTCCCGTGGAATACAACGACTTCTATCAGACGAGATATTGTAATGTATGACCTTTTCTGTAATAATCCCCTTTTCCCTAGAAAAGAAAAGTGTTGTCATGGTTGACAGTGGTTAATATTAGTTGTAAAAGTATATTCTGCTTGTCAACGAACGTCTTTAATTACAACATGCAACTTGACATCAACATTTATTTTCAATTTTGCCTACTAAATGCAGGATAGAGGCTATTTTGGCTTGATATTATGCAAATATTTATTGGGCTGATTCTAACATTTCCACTCACTTGTCACAAATGGTTTGCGTTACAGGCAAGGAACAGTTGCAGACTTCCAACGTGGTGCTTGGTTCCTCTTGAACGCACTGACAGCCTGTAGCACGCGTGGCTACAGTGGTAACGTTCCGCACAAACCCATGTCGGCTGTCCACAAAGAAGCAGAGCGACTCGGTAACATTTGGAAGGGGACAGCTGACTGGTGTGACATTGATGTGAAGTTCATGGTGGTTGCAGGTCAAAACTTTGTCCTCAGATGGTCGCCAAATGGAAAGGGTCGTTTGCCATGCAAATTGGCCATCTTGATTGGATTTGATGCATTTTCGGCTATGTGTGGCGTTGGGACATTCTAAAGTGGAAAACATGTGCTTAAGTTTGGTTGATTTACTGGGGGTTACAACTCACGAACTAGATTAGGGGGAAGACTAGCGTGAATCGTAAAAGTGGCGTTGTATTTGTTTGGCCCAATTCCCCCATAATTTACATTCATTCACGCATTGTGATGCAAATGCAGGCTTAAATATACGAAAGCAATCTGACCAAGCATTCTAGGGTTAATCCTTAAGCACAGACTTACTCCACTCTGTGATTGCCATTCCTGTAACCTTCTTACATTTGCATCCTTCTCGAACTATCCTCGTCGTCAAGACGCGCATCTTTCCGGATTTTAAAGTTACAACGTGTGTGGTCTCGTTTCGTGGGCAGATGACCGGCATTTCGGAGGTCACATGCAGACGTGGGAGACACCGTCCGTTAGAGATACGAAATTCCCGAACGAGAGTACGAATAGTGCCACTTGAGGGGTCGCATATTCGTCTGCTTTGTGGTGGTGGACAGCAACACTTCAACTCCTCGGCAATCTTATCAATCGAGCAGCTGCCATTAGCAAATCTGTCTGGTACCTCGCGAATGTAGACTGCAGTCGAGAGACAGGTCACATTATCACAGGGCGTTTTTTGAACAAGTTTTTCAACAGGATTGCATCCTGCGTGAATAGAAAATACATGCTAAATTTTACAAATTAGACCGAGTAAAAAAATAAACCCAATTCTCGGGCACAGTACGTTTGCAAAATCGTCAACTGCGATAATCGAACACAGGAAAACTTTTATACATTTTCTGAAAATAATTATAGAACAGCAAAATTCAAGGCAAAATCATTGTTTTCGAAAAATAGTTCACGTGATAAAAACGATAACCCACTCGCTTTAACGTGCTGTAGCCAAACTGAGCTCTGTATTAACTAATTTAAATGTTTTGATATTTCTTTATCAATCCAGATTGATAAGAGTGACAGCAAATTTAATTGACTCCGTTGACTGCTGGCATTTTTATTTGGTTTCTGTGCTGAATGGTTTGAGTCAGCAGTTAGAATACTTCGGGACCTAAATTTGTGGATGTTAAGGAAAGTGATTTTGCACACACATATGCAGTCCATGTATAGATTCAGGCTTCCTTCGAATTAGCGTAGACATTTAGTCAAATTAGACAAACTTTCAGCGACTTACTGCAAGGGGCTTTGTATATTTGCACCTGGGCTTTGCACCGACATGCCTCAATAACGGGATGTAGTTTCGAAACGGTTGAGATTCCAGTCTTATTGTCACAAACACTCCTTATGACTCGTGCTTCAGGGCAGTTTACTAGTAAGCTTAACTTGTCGTATTCCTTCTCCACGCACCTCTTTTCGTCAGTGAGAACGCGTCGGAGTGTTTTAATCTCCCTTTTCGCATTATCGACACATCTGGTTAATTTTCTTTCACGCGGGGCGCAGTCTGCAACATAAAATACATGCATAATAAGTGGTCATTAAAAAGAGCACTAAATAGTCTTTTAAGATAAACATACGGCAAAGCTCCCGTTTCTTGTGCTTCCGCTGAACGCACGCACAACCCTCTCGGTCACCCGTGGTCCATGTCACGTCACGGTAACTGTCCCCTGTAGCCTTGTCCATCTCGCACGGCCCTTCTTCTCGATCGAGAACTACGCCTCCGAAGCCAGGACACTCAACAGACTTTTCGAACTGCTTAATTGTTTTAATGCACTCACAATCACTTGGTGTAAAGGTTTCTTCTGTGGTCTCGAGAATACCAGTCTCGGGGTTGCACTTGGAATGAGTACGTGTGGGCGGGCACCCACAGACACAAGGACGACTGGAATTTCCCAATTTCTTGCATTCACAATTCTCTAGTTTGAAGGTTACTCGGTACTCAGTTGACATATTTGTCATTGGATCGCAGTCGGACCTTTTAGAAAACAAATTTGTGTTACTGTTTTTACTATATTCTGGAACGAAATTCTAGAAAGCTTATGACCAAAGCAAGGTTGATTTACTTATCCACATCAATCAGAAATGACTAAGAGACGAATATGAGGCCCTAGAAGGAAGTAATGTTAACGCTAGTGGCTTAGCCGTTGCACTTTTAAGTTCAATATCCAGTGTAATTTTCCATTAAACCCTTATCATCATTTGTTAACGAAAACGGACTTATAAGTCTACTCAAAGAACATAAAGACTGAGGAAAAAATAACGACGTGCTAAAGATTAGATAGCTAGCGCCAGGCTAATAGGCCATATTACCTTAAAACCGTCATTCTTAACCCGTTCGTACACTTCCAGAGGAATTTTTAGACAAATAAATTCAAAACTGACATTACGCAAGTGACCATCATTCCAAATCTAAGTTCTGATGTAAATTATTTCTTTGATTTTACTTCTACATGCATATTTGAATTGCTTCTCAAGCAAAAACACCATCCCATGTGGTTGATTCAACTATACTATTTCAAAATTACAAGTGCCTATGTTAAAAATTAGTGACAATGATATACATTTCTGAAAACCCCTGTGTTAATCTCTGATTTGGTTTCTTGATAATCACCTTCAAGCAAACTAGCAAAGCTACTGTGGTGAGCAACAGACAAGTTTTGAGCATTTCTCAAATCACAGTCTTAGTGGAGTCAACTTGCGAAGATTGGAACGCAGCACAAAGAAAAAATTCTGGACAGGGTAAAAAAGCAGGTTACTTTCGTTAACTGAACATCTGAGATACAAGAGAATTGAGTGGTTAGTCATGACTACGTTATTTAAAACATGATTCATGTTTAACAATATTTCTTGCCATTCAGAAGCAATTTTATCACAAGTTAAAAATTATTAAAAAAACTATGATTGAATTTAGGCAAAGGGATCGATTTAGACAACTGTTAAGAAGTCTTTTTCTGTCATCATGCCTACCTGAAAGTTTGTGTTCCATCCGGACATGTAAAATTGTTATTGAGAGTCTCGCGAATGGGAATACAGTCATGTCCGTCTTTGACATACTTTAGCACGGTTTTTTGGTGAAGGTATTGGTTGGGGCCGATGCGGTGACACTTGGAGTCCAATTCTAGTGCCTTAGGACACCGGCGCCACTCAAATGAGGAGAGACCTCGTCTTTTCAACTCAACCTCCGATTTAATTGGGCGCCATTCACATTTGCAGTTCACGGGTGCTTGTTCAAACCATGTCACATTGCACTTGTGTGCATTTTCGCCGCAGATGTGAGACTTGCTGCTCTTTAGGCTCGAAGGACAAGCTAAGCATAAACAAGTAAAATTGGGATTTAATTCCTTTTTTTACCAAAAAACGGGAATACCCTTAAATATTCAAGCGGTTTTGGAACATGGTACAGTAAAAAATACGGAGACAATATGGCCATCACAATGGTAACTTTGGGAAAGCAGGGTTTAGTGTAGCCATAAGCTGATAGCATGACTTAACAACGTTCATATACTAGACAAAAGTTACTGAGTAGATTTATCTGGGTCTCTAGACAAATGTACATTAAGTTGAAGCAACTGTAATGGTTTTTGAGTAAAGATGTTGCGTTTTGTCAATATTCGCCTGTAAAGATTGCCTTGGATCAATTTTTAGATATTAACTAAAACGTGTAACTGACAGTTACATAGATCAAAAAGACTTCGTGCTATCAAGCAATCTCAATTTACCGGAATATTCGATCCCTCTTTTTGATTATGAACAACCAACTATGTGATCGTCAAGTATGCACAATTTAGCGTCCATATTCACTGCTGTTAAGTGAGAGGGAAGTCAGCGTTCCCAAACCAACACGATTTCCTACCACAAGTTCAAAATGAGCACCGCCAGAAAACATATTTGGGTTTGTCGAATTAGAGTTACTCATTTTTCATTACGACTGTGTTGGGGATCCACGATTCCCCAAGATTGGTTTCTGATGCCATTTACAGTTATTCACTAACATTTGTTTTGCTACACTTTTTATCAAGTCAAGGTCAACCTGATTTGAATTAGTTTCACTTCCGGACTGCACGCCGCACGTGGCTGACGTGAATACACCTCTCTACACGAGCTCTGGTCTTGTTCTGGTATTAGCCTGGGAAGGTCGGTTCTAGCTTCAGCTAGGGATCTGGTACCGTTATTTGAGTGGTTTCCTCTTTGTTACGGGCAAACGTAACAGACTGTCAAAAATTTCCATTCGCACTAAATTAAAAAGGCACAAAAATAAAAACAGGTTTAATTGAATGTACTGGCCGTACTCACATTGGAGGGCTGCAGAAAGATTAGTGGAAATCCTTATGCGAATTAACAAAGGGCTTGTTTCTAAATAAGAGTGATCAGTAAGTTTCGTACATCTGAGTCGTACTTTTAAAAGTTATTTCTAATTACTAAAAACGTCGTGATGATTTATGAAGTTTGACAGTATCCTCGAGGACTCGATCCTATACTTGAGTCCCATTATCATGAACTACTTAAAAATGATTCAGACTAATTCTTAAAGATTTGATATGAACCTACCGATTTGGGCGATTGACTTAGTGACATGGGGTATACACTCCCTGCCCCTCAACCGTGAGTTAACAATTGTTGTTTCCAGAAGGCTGTCGTTTTTACAGGAAACTGACGTCCTAGCTGGATACTTAGCACTGCAGTTGCAGATAAAATTATGTTCAGTGGTTTTCGGAACACATATGCAGTCGATTGGAGTCCACGTGGTAACGATTTCACTTGCGGTGTAACCGCTTTCCTCGCCCCCGCATTTGGAAATCTGCTTTTCCTGAGCAGGACAGACTAAAATAATCACAACAATTAGCCTAAGCGTCTGACAGACTAAACATCGTAAATAGTATCACTTTTAATGAACCTGTAATTCGGTCCTCGTGACCACGGAAAATCGTCTATGCGTCTCTGTGCACTACCCGTAAGGAATGATAAGAAAAAGACGGTCTCTAAACGCTGGAATAACTTTATCGATTCTTCTACATTCTACACAATCACCGTTTCCTTACTTTTCATTCTTCACTGTGTATAAAATGCATAATAACTAGTCATGTCGTAAAATGCTGTAACTATATGGGTTTGTAATTCAAGGAATGATTTTTTGCGAGGTTTGTAAAAATTAACTGTGACCTCCGTAGCCGCTAGACACTGATGCTTTTCCATATCAAAGTGTTAGAATAAAAGTTGTCACGTACCGGTTGGGAAGGCGAGACTGACGGTTTCCTTCTGGCAGGTCTGGGTGGTGTCATTAAAGCGGAATTTGGTCTCGTTGACTTGGAGAAGGTTCCCGGGGAGACACTTTCGAAGGACTTTCGGGTTCTCGGTGCAGCCACATGGTCGTTCGCGTCTGCTAACCACTACGGGTTGACACCGAGTTGAGTTAACTAGCTCACCACTGTCTAGCTTTTTCTTGTAGGATGTGGCTTGCAAAGTGACCAGTTTTACGACTTGCTGGGCATTTTTGCAGGGCCCGTAGATGTGCTTAAAAACTTTTGGACATCCTGAAAACACAGGAACCAATTTTGTTAGTGATAAGAAGCTTGGTTATGAACACACATCAAGCGTTCTTCCGTAAAGTTCCCACTATCGACTAAAAGATACTCCTATATACATTTTTGTTCGCTTTAGCGTTCAATGAGTGTGTAAAAATATTCACGTATCTTTTAGCTGGTATTTTAAGCTTTCATAAATGACCATTGCAATGAACACTGGCATCTTAGCCCAAGGTCGGATAAATTTATAAGTCGTTTAAATATCATCGATATAGGTTTCAACTAGAAGATTCTTACCACATCGCATACGCAGCTTCTGAAGTACGAAGTTCTTACATTTGCAGTCAAGAGGTCTCTTGGCGATGACTTTTACAATGCGGTGCTGGTCCGGTTGGCACGGTCCCATAAAGATTTGGGGTTTCGCTCCTTCGCAGGAAACAAGGGCATGTGCTTCGTGTTTCTCTTTAATGCAATAGGGCTCAACTGCATAATTCTTGAAATCGATTGTTATATTGGAGATGAGAACATAGGAGTCGAAGGTCTTTTCAAGTACGTTTATATTTCTTTGACATGTGATGTTTGTTTCTGTCGGTTTCGGACAGCAACACACTTCAGTTTTCGTCAGCCTGGAATGCAATATATATAACACCAGGAAATTTACGGCCATTTGGGATGTTATTTACACTAAAATCTTTGAACCTGACTAGGTTGGTGGAAACGTGAAGGCATCTAAATGCAAGCAATGATCTAGTGTTACGAAGAGTGTGGCAAAATACGCACCCACTGCTGGAAAATCCAATTGTTCTTAAATTTCTTACTGATAAAGGACTGTAAATTAGTTTGCGGAATATCATCAATGGCAAGTACCAATGGGAAAACTATCTGAAATTTGTTGGTGAACTTTGTTAAATTCACAAAAAATGACCGAAACTTGTCATATAAGCAGGCATTTTGAAAAATTGCTGCTTGCGCGGCCCTTTAACATGGAACTGACACCTTTCCCAAAGACTTTTCAATACAGCTACGGATTAAACTTTTTTACCATTTATTGGAACGCCATGGTTCTACACTACACTAAACTAATAAGCCCCCAGGTTATGCTTCCAGGAGTGTGTTTATGACACGCATTAGTGGAAATATTCTGTCGTCTCGCTGATTAACCAGTGTAGATCCCTTCAAACCTTTGTCGATACCTCTGCCTGCTTAAGACTGTAACTAAAATTGTTGACTGTGAGTTAAGCTACTAGTAAATGTCGATGTTTGGTGTCTCCAGTAAAAAATCGTATCACGTCACGGAGCTCCAGTTAGATCGAGCTGATTTCGGGACAGCTGCTAACTTCTTCGATGCAAACACCTACACAAATTAGGCTCCGATTCACTAGGTTGTTGAAGGAAATACCTCTAATCCTCTTGGCTATCCACAGCACCGTAGCAAAATAACACCAATTTCACTACAGCAGAGTTTTTGTGAAAAAAAACTTCGCATTTGCTGAGCAGAACGTTTGCAAGCAACCAACATAAATTTTGGATGCTATTCTCATCTTTAAAATTTCCAGAAATACTTAGGTACGTGGAGGAAGACTATGCCGGATCCAAAAGAAAATGGCTCACACGGTCCTCGTCATTGGTGTTGTAAGCACTACCAAAAGCGCGTTTTGTTAACATAGATTCAAATATACTATGTCATCAGCGTTTTACTTCCAAGTTAATTTTTTTAAAATTTAACCGTGAAACTTCGGATCACTGAAGTCATTTGTGCCCTCTTTCTTGATTCTTTGATGACACTCTTGGTTGAAAAGTCCACAATCTAATACCCTAAGGCCCTCTTATCTTTTGAGGGAGAAAACCCTGGCCGTCAACTGACATTAACCTGCCTTACTTCTTATAAACGCATTTGCATCCACTGGGGACGCGTTTGAAGATATCAATTGTCCTTCGGCATGTGGACGAATTACAAGGTCCGCGGACCTCCCAGGTCTTCTTTCCACTTGTTGCAGGGCAGGCTGAAATTGGCCTTTCGAGCTGCTCCTCAACACAAACACGAGCTCCCCCATTGGTTCGGAGGGTGTATTTGGACCTGCCCTCCAACAAGGTGGTTCCGTTATCCACACAAATTCGCTCGATTTTCGGTAGGGGGCAACCTAGAAAAGAACACGAACTGTACCATTCCGGAAGCAAACTGAAGACAGCTAATGTAAATGTTAATATACTATTAACAGTAAATTCCTCAAATCTTTTTTTAACAACGAAGTGCTTACTGCAAATCTCCGTATCCGTTTGCACAGGAAGAAGCTGACATGTGCAGTTACGGGGAAGTTGCTTATAAATAGTGACGTTGCGGCGGCCAATTCCATCACTACCAACCATACAGTCTCCCTTTGCAAGCTTCGGTGATACATTGTCCTGATTACAATCTAAAGTAGGATAACAAAAGTATCAGCCATTTGTACTGGGGGATTCGGCAAAGGTTTCTTCAAAGTGACCTACGCAAACGACGTCGTGAAACTCCGACAAGTGCATGACATTCACCGTTCTTTAGTATCCATTGTGTAGTGGAAACTTCAAGTTCATCGTCATGACAAATAGTCTTTTTCCTCTCTCCATAGCGTAAGTTGCAGTCTAAATTAAAAAATTGTTCTGTTCATAATATGACACAGACAGCTCTTACTAGATTTGTAGCCAAGCAGCAGAAATACTAACCGCAGATTTCAGAGACGTTAAAGATTTTTGGAACGCAGTTGCATCCATCGAAGCTGTGGGCGTGGACCGTCTTTGCTGTGAGACCGCGGGTTGGAGACTTTGGGTCAGTGTCACAGGCACCAATCTCCTCCTTTCTTGGAGGACAAACTAAAGCGAAAACTCTTCCATGTGGCAAATTTCTTTGGAACCCACCTTTTTATGGCCGTATTTTAATATGCACTTAAAACTGAAATACATTTCTTGCTAAATTAAACCTCTAAATTATAAATTTAAGACGCCATTTTAAATAACGATGATTTTATTGATTATATTCATGATAGGCAAATAGAATTACAAAATGCCTGCATCTTGATAATTTTTTTATAATTTTAATTAGGAAGTATGTTTCTACTTCACTTACTAATTCTTTCTCTTTTAATGTCCTCGCTGGGTATGCATTTGCCACCGCTGAGGATGTGAGTCACTGTGACCGTCGTTCTAACACCGTTTGTGCAGGATACATTTTGCGTGTTCAACTGGTCGCACTCTATGAAAGAAAACAGGACAAAGTTGGAAAAAGCAATCCCATTCTCGTAGCTTACGTTCGGATAGGAAATGTTTCCCATGCAGTTTTAAAATAAGTATGCTTGAAATCATTCGCTTTGTACTTAAGTATTCCAACCAGCAAAATAGCCATCAGGTAAGTGTTTTTTTATTCACAAAGTCATACAGTTGATGTCCAGTTCACACCCATACCTATTTATCACTTTGACTAGTATCAATCCTACATGTAATTTTTACCTTCAGCGGCTGGGATGGTTGTCCCACACAAGTGCTGAAGCAGTACAATCTCATGTTCTGGTCACTTAAATGTTAATTTGTAGTAATAATCGGAAGTTTAAGCAAGATTACCACACCTTTAGCAAAAAGTAAGGGTCAACTTACGACAAAATTCGTCCCACGTGTTTACAACGTGAGCTTTGCAAATGCATGTGTTATTATCCAAGATATACTTCACTTTCATAATCTTTTGTTTGTAGCCGGTCTCAGGACCGCAATCACCAACAGGCTTCCGTTTACTGTCGGGACAAGATTTATGCCAGCTGAAGCAGTGGTTCCTGGCTCTACACATTTTCGAATTGGGAATAAAGTTGTAACTGGATGTGCATTTCACCAACTGACCGTTCCCGTCGCACTTGACTTTGTGTTTCCGCGGTTTCGGACAGTCACAGCGTTCCTGTTTTGACGTCACATGTGGCAAACATTCTCCATCAACCAACTTGTAAAATGTAGTCTTAATGGTTCGGAATTGGTTTTCGCAGGACGACTCCCACACCACGCGTTTGGGGCAGGCTAAAAAGTGGCAGCCAATCTGCTTAAAGGATTTGCTTCAGATTGATGAAGGCGAATTCAAACTAGCAGGATTTTGTCAGTGGACCCCAGCCAGGATTTATTCACGTCAGGGTTATGTACTGTGCGTGTACTACCGGTGTGTTGAGAGAGTTTACTTTTTGGTATTGAGTTAGGGTGAATCCAAGTCCTGTCAAGTCTGAACTTATAATGGAGGGGTAGGGGAACTGCAATTATAACAGTTTTTCCCTCAAATCTCGATGTGAATCTCGACATTTATATATGGCGGCTTTACAAAGATATGGTACAGGATTTGAAGTACTGGAATTAATGCCTCAAGAGTGAAACGACAATTATTTTAGAAAAATTCGACTCATTTAATGAACAGAATTGACTTGCCGAGTCTAAAATTGTAAACTCTATTCTTTGTGTTTTAAGCTTTATTTATATAATAGCGTTATCATTTAACAATCAAGCTGCGAAATGTACTACATTAGGTATTAGAAATTACCCCAAATTATTACACAACTTATCGCATGTCCGCTCAAACACTCCGTTTTTCATTTGTGTGCTGTTTATTGGCTCGAAATCAGCAAACTTATGCTTCTCAGGTAAAACAATTATACATGTACCATTTTCTACCATACAATGTAGTGCATTAGAAACTCACTGCACTTTCCGGTTTTGACACTTTCTTGCTTTTTGCAAATGCACCCATCGATTTGGAACCTGGTGACAGTTCGGGTCCAGACCCCCGTCTTCTTGTCGCAGGCTTCACGAACTTCTTTGGCAGGACATACAACAGATTCTGCAGTTTCGTCTTGAACCGTACTCAGGTCATTATCGTGCACAGTTAAATTGCCAGAAGTGAAGAGGATCTATTTAAGTAAAGCGATAGCGGTTGGCACATTGTTTCTGTGATGCTCCTCAGTACGGAGTGAAATTCAGTGAAAAAAGTATAAGCTAAGTCAACAACAATTGCGTGATCTTGAAACTGCCAAACTTGATTGCCGTTTTAGAGAACTGAAATCATTTGAGAATTCAAAGTTGCAGATCTAAGTTAACAACTAAAATACGTAGTCAGGAAAATCTAAATTGTGCAAATCGTCAGCGACACGCATAAGTCTAAAGCAAATCGGAGTTTCGGTCACCTGGACTCTCAAAGTTCCAAGTAGTCTTTAAGCTATTGAATCCTTCTATAATGTACCAACAGCATGCAGGTTTGCCAAGTAAAGTTTCAGCATTTACACTTCCGTCGTTTCTGTTAACATTTGACCATTCTAAAGTCAGTGGTAAATGGGGTGCAGTGACTAAGACTCATGTCTCGACCTCATCAGATAAGGATAAGGCAACGTTCCTTATTAGCAAAATCACAACTACAGGTTTGTAGTTGAACACGGACAAATTTCACTGCTTTCGTACATTGTCCTAAAAATACTTCTACACTTTATGGAAATGTAGCGATCATTGTGAGATCAAAGGTTTCTTAGTGGTCCTATCAAGCAACTTCTTAGCTAAAGTAAATGATTAATTTAAACCGTGACGCGTTGACCACTTCAAGCGAGAATAAACAGAGATAAAATTTCCGAATTCACAGGAATGCCGACAATCTAGTTTTAGAATACCTGACAAGCCACTGTTATTGGATGGATCATGACGCATATTTGAACACACAAAGAAATAACTGCTGCTAGCACTGAGCAACGTCAACAGCCTTGGAGAATGTCCATCTTCTCTGTATTTGGAAAAAAGATCACCCATTTGCCATTTTAAGGGAAGCTTAGAAAGGTAAATTAAGTGGTACTTGCATTTCCTGGAACGAGGCTGTATTTGGTGGTGACGATAGACCACCGCTGGTTCTTCACGTCACACTTGCGACTTGTATTGGCTGGAGGTGCGCAGCAAAGTCGTTTAACTTCGACCAACTCCCTTAGACACTTGCAATTCTCAACATAGTGCCGTTCGACAGTCACTGTTTCGTAGCACCTTCCGGATTCTCCAGTTGACTTCTCGCAACTTGAAACCCCAATAATTTGCGTTTCACTGTCACATTCTGCAAATATTTTAAAAGGATTATTCTTGATATTACAATAAATAGCGAAAATTGGATTAATTGAATAGGCTATTAGCTAATGACGACTCAATTTTATCTCGGTCATCAGTTTTAGAATTTAAAATTTGCGGAGTAACGGGTGGCAATTTATTAAGGTCTAGCAAAACTACTGTTAAATGTTGTATTGACACCATAATAAGCGAATAAAATCGATCACTTTCTCCAATTTTAAGGATCGTAATTTTTCGTCGAGGTGCCAGTCGTTGCGAATCCGTCAAGTATTTTAAACAACATCAATTATTTAAGCCATATGAGGTAAAGATAGATCTGCTTCGAGGGCAAAAACGCCGCATACAAAATAGTATGTGATTTTTAACAAGTTGCTAATGTAAAGTAAAATTGTGCTTGCTAGCTAAGACAACAGTGAAGTGAAGCACTTGATGGCCCTGCTGAACTGCATACAGCGAAAGATTGGGTTATAATAAGATAGCTAATTTTAAAATAGCCTTATGCATCGAAGTGGCTATTTAAAATCGAGGCAGCAGTGGGCTAAAAACAGTCTTACCGACTTTGCGACGAATAGTCTGGCTCTCGGCTATGCACTGGTCTCCCTGCTGATTAAAACGAACGAGTTCTTTTATTAGAACCGAGTTTTCTTCACAGCTCATTTTTTCCTCGGATTTTGCACAATTGCAAAGTTTCTCTGTGATCTTCTCTCGGGGCACGCAAGTGCAATTATCTAATTCTTGCCATCGCGTCACTTCGGAGCGATAAACTCCGTTGTCCCGTTCGATTACACAACCAGAACCGCTGCTTACAACGCGGCGATTAGGTAAGCACGCTACAGTAAGAAATCCAAGTTACTCAACAAAGAAATCCTAAGTGGGGTTTAGGCAGATGAGCTTTTAACAATTCGTCATTCTTTGAGTGATCAGTCATGTAGATGCCTTAAATTCTCGCAAGTGTGTGGTTTTCAAATCAGATTTATTCATCCACCGCCAGTAACAAGACTAAATATTGATTCTTGAATTTATCTCAACCTGGTAAATCTTCACATTTCTATGTGTAAAACACTTAGTTTCGTTGTATAGCTTGGTCATGGAGGTATTAAACGGTCAATCTTCGTTCTTACTTAATATGAACGCCTGATTCATTGGTTCGAATCATTGTCCTTACTTTAGCTCGGTTCTTCTGTATCATTGTGAAGCTTAAGTTCCTCAACCACTGATAACTTTTTCACGGGTAAAGAGCCAGATATTTAAGAGGGCATTCTTCACTTACTGATGGTTTTGACTTCCTCTGTCGTCGTTACAGAACAATTTTCCACACCAGGTTTTGAGAAATACTCGAATTTTGTGATCACAAGTTCTTGGTCTCTACAAACTGCTTTCTTCTTGTTTTTCAGATGGCAGTCTAGCAGGTAACAAAAATTTGCATCATTAGATACCACATTCGATACCGTTTATTTTGTTTTCAAACTTACCACACGCCTCAAAAATCGTCTCTGTTCTGGGAACGCACTTGCAGGTTTTCGGGTCTAGTGAGAAATGCCGGAAAACAAGTTTTCTGCGATGCTCGCCAAGCAAGCATTTGCTAGTACTAAGCTGCTTCGGTTCGGAACATATGACTGGGGTTCGTTCCGTCTCAATTTCGTTGATACAACTCATCCTACCATTCCGTTCGAGAAGTTTAAAAGTGTGTTTGATAGTTATCCAATTTCCATCCTCACAGCGCTTTGTAATCTTTGGTGGAGGACACGCTAAATCAGAATAAACGGAAATTGTGATACAAAATTAGTCATCGAATGAGTTCATGCCAAGCCCGATGTACTCATTTGATACTGGAAAGGTGCTTAAGAATTCGCACAAACGCAATTTAATGATGTACATGTGTATATCCGCATTAAATGTCCTACTGAACACGTGTCCGTAGAACAACTACATCTTGTTAGGAATCACAGGTATTACTTGCACGTCTTATTGCTTTGAAATGAAACTCATGGTTTGAAGCTTATACCAACAGCTCATAAACTTAGTTTATTACCTAATTGCATTGTCTTCCTCTTGCAGCCCGTTTTAAACATCTGAGTAAGACTGAGCATGCAACTTGATAGCGATACAAAGATAAGATCGAAGCAGAAACTGACCGCAAGGTTCCGAATGCAGGTTGTCGACTTTCTTGAAACACGTTCCATTCGCAGGCACGTAGGTAACTCGTGAAACATTTCTTTCTTGATTACCACCGCTGCATGGACCCAACGTAATCTCGGGAGCAGGGCAACCTGGAGTGTAAATTAACTTGACTTAACTTGGAAATGAGTGCTTGCAAAATGCATTATTAACTGCCACTTCTCTGTGATATCGTCTGGCTTCCCATTTCCGACCACGCATTAGAAGTCTGGAAGAACAGGCTCACAACATAAACTCTAAATCATGAAATATTTGAAAGAATTTAAAATATATAACAGTAAATTCTGTCAAGCCAACTTAAAAATATTATGACTTCTAGGGATGACCAACAGGTGAGAAGGAGAGGGCGATAAAATTAAAGCACAACGTGGTAATCGGAGTCGGGAATGAGCCAGTAACTGTACTGGTTTAACTAAGCGAACTTTCTATCCCTTACAGCGACCCAACTATTGCAAAATGTCTTAGAAACGTTGAAGTAACGCACCGCAGGGTTGCGTTGATCGGACGAGACGCTTTTTGCACTTGCATTTGACCAAGTCATAAAAGACTTTGGTGACCTCCTGTATTTTCTTCGTGTGGTCACAAGGGCCGATCTGTACAGTCGGTTCGGAGCAATCTGTAATTAAATGGCACAGTGGATGCTGTTGCATCTTCGCACAGAATTAAATGACTCAAATGCCTGTAGACGATCTCATTACAATTTGAAACTACATGTCTGTAAATTTTACCTCTGCCACAAAGTATGCGATTACAAACAGTAGAATCGATGTGGTAAGTTTTTTTACTAACAGAAAACTCAATCAGTAACCATAGATTCTTGGGTCAAAGTTCCCCAATAATCCCCTTTTTCACTAAATTTTGTCGCTATCACCATCAGATTAAATAAATCAAGACTTGGTGATCATTTTTAAAATTTTCTTAAATACAAGGTCAACGAAGTGCCATGTGGAAACTGTATTATAGGGACGCGTAATACATGATTTGTTAGACACTGTCTTCGGCCTTCCAACAACTCGTTTGCCAGATTTCGCCGTGAACATGAATGAATTCTTGTGGAGGTCCAAGATTAATTCAATCGAGATGGTGAAACCTGGGGCGTGACTTACTTATCTTTTCGTAAGACTTAAGCACCTTCGGGATGCAGGTAGCATTCTCAAGAGTGTAAGAAAATTGAGTTTTCCGTATAATGCCGAGGTCGTCATCGCAGGAAACTGTTATGTTTGGTCCAGGACAGCAACACCGTTGGTCATCACTGGGTATCATTAAGCGCTGGGGTGTACATCTGCAGTTTTCTAGATTGTTCTGTTCCATCAGTCGAATTGGTCGACATGTCTCCTTGTCGCAGTGACGTGAAATTTCAACACTCTGTGTTAGGTCACATGCTGCAAAATTCAGAAAAGCACCTAAGTTATTATTTTTCAGCTTCCTTATAAGTTATCGCAGGAAGTTGAGCATGAATGGGCTATTTTCCCCTATTCCACTCGAGCAAATATTTTTAACTGCGACTCCCACCCAAAAAAAAATCACCGAGAGAACCAATTTTTTTCTATTTAATCCTTTGGAAAACATTCAGTATTCAGCTTTAGTTATGTTTGAGTGCACAGGCTAATTTGTGAAAATTCCTAATTAGAGTTTCGTTAAGTTCTACGACGACGGTTAGTGGTATCAGCCCAAGAAGCATGTTTTCTGTGCACAAAGACAAGTAAAATAACACTTAAAAGTGCTTATGTGAGAGTCAACCTCAAATTGCCCAATAAACTAAAACAGAAAGTTTAGGGGATCTGTGCGAATCCTCTTTACTTAATACTGTTGATTGGATCGAAATGAAACGTTAGTGATATAAGGGAAAACAAAGGAGGCAGAAACTGAGACAACATGTTTTATCTTAAGCCATTCTGGTAGAAACTCTAGAAGCGGATTTCACAAAAGATCTACTTGTTGGGGATCCAGAAGTCTCCAAGAGGGCTCATTGCAGGCTAGGACTTCATCATTTTAAACAAAATTCCCCAAAACACCTTACTGACAGCTCTCTCTGTGTTAATTCGCCTTGATCCATCACGTTAAAGTCATCCTTGACTTATACAAGTGAGCACATTCCGACAGATCACTTGGTCTTTTCTTGGGCATAAAAAGCCCTCTGCACGAGGACTTTCCTCGTCTTACATCAGCGTGGGAAGGTGGGATCTGGTGTCAGACAAGGAATCTGGGGTATCGGTTATCTGAGTGTGTAGTTTTGGTTACGGGCAAAACGTAACACTACTCTCGCATCAACCTCGTTGATCAGCTAACTTCATTCAAACCGTTTCATCTAGGATATTTTACAATAAATGTTTCGAAAAGGATTCCCGCAAGGATTAAATAAGCTAAACAACACTGAACTGTCAGTAAGGATCAATCTCATCACAGCCTGTTGGTTGTAGTGAAGCATCATCTTCCCTAGACATTGTAAAGGGACGAAAAACCTTCAGAGAAACCTAAACAAAATCGGGTGTTTGTTGAGTGCTTTCCTTAAAACGGAGAGGAGGATATCGCCTTGTCAGGTACTTTTTTCCGGCATGATTTCAATGTAGACCATTCCATTTATGTATTTAGCTTTTTTGCAACTTATTTCTTTACACTAGTCATTGTCCCAGATTTCGCACCCTGGTCTTGCCAACAAACAAATGATTAAATGAATGCAAAAAGGGTGTTATGATAACGAACAACGTTAAAGATGTTTGAAGTCGATTGATTTTTATGTAGAGTAGATTGGTCTTAATGAATAAAAGTTTGTGTCAGACTTTCTTGAGAAAGTTGTCATCGAGTTCTGTGTTGTAATTATGATGCAACTTTAACAAAACTACGTGGAGTTAACACTAGTTCACTGGTAAGTATTCACAAAAAGACAGAACCATGCAAAACTAATTTTTATCTGAAACCATGACACCAATTAAATAACTTAAAATGTATTCCCTATTTACTTAGCATCTATTATCTGAAACCACAATTTACCTTGGAGCATCAACTACTAAAGCCTGACCACTTTAAATCAATTAGACCTGAGGCGATTCAATGTAAATTCGAAATTACATAAAATAACCTTAACCGGTTATTTAACTACTTCTGCTACAGGGGTAATGGACTATGATACAAGAACTTTGCAAAATGTAGGCGGCAACGCACCCACTGGCTGTTTAACAACTTTGACGGCTGTTTCGCATGACTTTGTGTCTGGATTAAATCTATGGGTGATGTGCTTCCGGAAGAGCAGCGTCCCGTTTGCCAGGCACTCCTCAACGGTCTGGGGCGCGGGGCAGCAGCAGGTCTCCTGGCGCGTGTTCTGGTGTTTCACGCACCGGCACTGTTCCACGACGTAGTTGGTAACCTCGACATTAGCCAAACAAGTCTTAAGGTCACACATTCCATGCGTTTCCTTCGGTGGTGGGCACGCTTAAGGAAACAAGTCGCACGTTCTTATATTAATAATAAAAAAGCAATTACAATGGGCCATGTTTTGTCGTTCAGGAGTGTGGTTAAAAGAGAAAAGTCCCGCTCAGACCTCTAAACTGGTCCATTAATCTGTTTCTCTGGAAGACAGCTTGCATCTGTAGAGAATGATATGTTCGAGCAGGCTCATCCACAGACCCTATATTACATCTATTTTTTTAAAAAAGGCGACATGGGTCTTTCCTATAAAGCAATGACATTCTTTTATTTCGAAATATGGGTTTAAGTAACACACGGTGAAATATATTTTCGTTGGAAATATATATATGAACTGTTCTACAGTAAATTTTTGTGGCATGGGAATCACAAATCTCTTCACTAATCCACAAAAAAGTATGCTATAAAAACCCTCCATTGCACTTTGCATTTAGTGTAGTATCTGGTTCATGTTTTGTAGTTTACGAGGGAACGCAAAACCGGCTTCCTGTTGTGATACATGGGCATTGATAAGGGCTTTCTCATTTTGTGTATAGGTGCTGAAATATCATTTTAGAATAATAAGTCGAATGTGCAATTGATGACTTACTAATGTTCTTTCTGGAACTTTCTGAGGTCTTGATGCAAGCGTTGTCCTGCAACAAATATCTAGTTGCCGTTGTGACTAATTCTTTGGTCTGTTCATCACAATGAGACTCTGGAGAAATGAGTGGAACGTGGCTGCAGGCTGAAGGAAAAAATTATTCGCAAAATGTCACAAGAAGTAAAGCTAATCACAGGGATTAGTGTTCAAAATCGTAGAACCCACAACAAATTCTTAGGAAAGGCTTCGAGGACTTTTTGCAAGAACACGATTCGCGGTCAAAGACGCTGTTCGTCTCAACGTCGATTGCGACGCCGGAAGCAGGGTTGCATTTGCCGTGGACAATGGCCGGCTCCTTTGAACATTCTGAAAACAAACAGTGGCTGAACTGGGTTTTTTGAAGTGCCATGTGTTGGAAATAAAAAAAACGTTAGCAATAGTCAAGGAACTTGTAGGTAGTCTGAAATAATTTTGAAGACCAATATACGTGTTGGGTTGTCAAATAGTTGCACTTACGTAAATTCAGGCTTTTATCATAGAAACATAAGAATAACAGCGATTCGTTCACTGGACCTTGAATTCATCTTGTTTTTTCGTAAACAGTTTAAGGTTTGGTTTATCATTTCATTTTTCAATTTTAATATTTTTCGTGAAGTCAAAGCAATTTTACCTTTCACTGGCAGGATCTTCGCAACGGTGATTGGAAGGCACTTGTTTTTCTCCACATTAAAAACATGGCTGATTGAGATTTCGCGAATCGAACCTGTCTTCGGATCACATTCCCTAGTCACTTTCTGTTCCAGTTCCGCTGGCTTACAGCAGCAAGACTGCAACTTCGTTACCGGAGTTTGAGCTTTGCAAGCCCCCATACGTTGTTTGTGTTGGATTATCAACACTTTTTGGAGACAGGTGGTTGGGTTGCACTCACCGAAGACCTTCTCATCTTCCTTACAACCTAAAAAGGCCATTTAATTTTTGCTTATCATATTAAACCCTGGAAAGCAAGTTGACTCCTTAGTAAGGATCCCTTTGGTTTTTGCAACTGGGTTTTATAAAAGTTTAGCTGGCTCCAGAACCCATTTTCATGGTAAGTTTGCTAGCACCTGGAAAACTATTTTCCCTGAAACGAGGCTTACTTTCGCGGCTCTATACTGATTGAAGAGGTTATAGAAAGCAGCCCTAAGATGTGCAACATTTTTCAAGTGTAGTACTGCGTATCGTGAATCCAACCCATCAAAAAATGGTTTGACATTTATAGAACCAGTTTACTTCTGTACTACTTATTCATACATTATTAGGAAACAATTAAATAAGGTTGTCATTAGAATGACGTTAATTACAGGGCCTAGATTTTGACATTTCCTGCTCTCACAATACGTCAAAAGAGTTAGTTGCAATTTATCAGCATCCTAGCTACACTTGCAGGGTTAGGTCATTGGAGTAGCAAGTATCAAGCACCATGATTTGTATTTGGATGGTGCCAAACCGTCACTTCTGGACACCGCAAAAAATAAAACATACGGCACTGTCGGTCCTTGAGTGTTCGACCTACTGCCTGACACCTGCAACCTTTGAGCTCGTATTTCACGAGTTCCATCGGCTGGCGTCCTGTAGAAGTGTCACATGGACCGGCAGGATGAATTCTAATTTGCGGACATTCGACTTTTGGAAGAATTTCTACGAGGACTTCCGGCCTGCACTGTCCATCAAAAATCTTCCAATACTTAGTTTTCTAAAACAAACAACAAGCGAGTGCGTCGTCGCCCAATCTAGTACTATAATTAGCTACCTTTACCCGTGCTTCTGGCTTACCCTGATAATTGTTCCGTCGGACCGGCACGTTTCATTAACTTGGGGCTGGAATTGATCACAACAGCAGGCCTCGGTACTTTCACTTGTGAGCTTTTGGCATTGACAGTCATTTAGGAACCATTTGCTGTGGCTGACTTTACGAAGACAAGTGGCTCTGTCACATTCACCTGGCTCTGCCATTGTCTGTGAGATGTTCACGCCTTTAGGAGGACATTCAACTGGAACCCGATGCTCTCGGCTCTGTTTCACGCACTTCCCATCTACCATGCTGCGAAGATAATGGATACCATGCATCATTATGTTGAAAAATGCATAAACATACGCCATGAAACATATCCACACAAAACCAAAAGGCTCGGTACTCGGTTGCATAGAAAAGTACGGATTTAACGGCCGGTAATTGTATGTACTAATTCAACGAGAAAGGACAATGGATTTTGGATTCATTTTCTATTTCCTCGAGAAAGGATACTATGTCCAAAATATAACTTTCTCAGGGTTTAACTGGTAAACCAGTCATGTCGATAACACACAAAATGCCACTCAATGGGCAGGTGAATAATAACAACAGTGCACACTGACTTGTAGTCCACATGGTTGTAGACGAGGACGTGCTCATCTGGGACGCAGACGGGAGGCTCCTCGGGTGTTTGCGGGCAACAGCAGTTGCGAGTTTCGGTAGTTTCGTGTTTTTTACACTGACAGTTATCTAAACTGTAGCGTAACTTTCGTACACGTTGGAGGCAGTTTCCTGCGCTTCCACACGCCTCCACCTCCTCCGAGGGCATCGGACAGGCTGAAAAAATTCATGTGCAACGACCTCAATACTTATGCCATTGACGTTTTCAGTGACATCAGTAATGTTGCCAAGATCCTCAGATTGCGGATTAATTACGCCTTTATGTTTGACGTCATTTGTGCACATGCATGGTCCGAACGAGAGATTAGTGTTCTACATCTTATTAACATTGTCAGGTCATTCTAGAAGTTTGCCGGCACTTTCTCGGTCGAGTTACACATTATGTCAGTCCCTCAAGAGATAGGAATACTAAAAACTAGCTTGCAATTAAAAAACCAAACTTATGCCATGATTTTGGTATAACGTTTTCATTCGTGTTTGGCTTTACCACCAGAATTAACCCTTCAGTATTTCTTTACAATGTGCTGATAGATTGATGCTCGTACTATTTCTTGATATTTAAAAACACTGTTGTCCAACAAGGACAACTATTTTTACCGGTAAACGAATACAACCGTCAAGTGCCCACTTTCACAAATATTTAAAACCGACACACTGGAACGTCGGGTATACAAGCGCAAGTGTTATAGACTAGTGTAGTTGACAGAAAGGAACAATTGTGTGGATAATTGTCTGGTTTCACAACTCTAAGAAGAGGCGCAGAAGGACTTCGGCAATTTAAGTGTCTTATTTACACATTAAAGCCAACGGCGAAATTTACAAATATCCCGCTCTTTCACATAATTCTTTTTCCAGTAAGGGAAAAAAGATTCGATTGCATAATACAACTATGAAGTTATAGAATAAGAGACTGAGAGCTTACATGGACAGAAACGGGTGACGCTTTCACTATGGATACAACTCTTTTGCTTCGCGTCGAAGCTAGCGAGCGTGTGAACGGTCACGAAACATTCCCCAAGGCACATTTTCGTTGACTTTGGAGGAGGTAGGCAACCTTAACAGAAAAAAGTTGGCATGAAAGGTATCTGCCAAATCCTCTATTCCACCTGAAGGATTAGAGAACAGTAGAAAGACGACCCATCCATTTAACCTATGTACAGATTGTGGCATACAGATCACATATAGTGAGAATTCGACGCCAAGGTTGTCAACTTAGAAATTATGGGTTTCCTTGAGCCTTCTTTAAATATAAATAAATGACTTTTGAAACTAGTATGGTAAATTCTGTCCCGAATTACGTAATAATTAATGGTTGCACAATTTTCAAACACCAATTAAGGTGGAAACTTAAAACAAAAATTGTTTCAGTAAAAAGAATATCTTCAGGGATTCTAGGTCCTATTTGTCCTCTTATTGACTCACAACAGATCCTTCAAAATCGTGAACAGGTGGCTGACCTTGAAATTATTCATCCAGAGAGCAGTTAAGATTACTAAATTAATAAAATCGTCAGATTATTCGATGGTCATGGTTCAGTTCAACCTTACTTGTGAAGTCGTGGTCACAACTGAACTACCCATCAATTTTAGGGCTTACACCCCGAGGACTTACAGCAGTCTTCCGATCCAATATACTTCTCTTTTGGTTGGCACGCACAAGTTTCTTTATCACGATAGTAACTGACTTCGTAGATCGGTCGTTTGCACGATAACGGGTCGCAAGCGCCAGCTTTTTGTTCGCTTGGCTGATCGCACTCTAAGGAAAAATAAGTATTTCGATTTTAAATTCTAGGCTTTAATGTGGATATATTCGATTGCTCTGGGCAGATCTTGTGAACCGGATATCAGTAGACAAATACGCGATCCATTCATTGTCTTTAATGGATAGTTAATGATATCAGATTCTATTCAGTAAACATATTTAGTAAGTATACCCAGAAATTCACATGACGTAGTACAATACACATGGACTTGTAATAGTTTTTTATCAGTGCATTACCATATCACGCGGAAAACGCCATTTAACTCAGATAAGTCCATTCAATCAATAAAAATTGATGCTCAATAGGGAAATTAAGGTAAAGTGAGCAAATTTTTTACGGAAATCCTCGTTTAAGAACACTGGCATTTTGAATATTGATTATGCCAATATAAATTCATCCTTAGTGGAAGGGTTTCGGTTATTGATAGATGTAACCTATCATCTGGAGCTGAAGAAATTGACTAGCCATAAGTGATCTAGGCTTCATATGCCTGTGTGGAATAAATGAGTCAAGAACTACCATTTCATCACTTGAAACTCATCTTACATCTTACATGATGAAGAAACAACTTTTGAAATTAACCGAACACAATTCATACTTTGAGGACTTGACATAGTGGAGTTTAAGGAAAAAACACATATTAAAAGTTATTGAAAAGTGAAAAATTTTTGACTGCTATTCTGAAATCAAGATTACTTCGTTTCGTGCCTGCAGGGTATAAAAAGAAACAAAAGGCGTGATCATAGAAATTGGCAATCTAAAATAACAAATACCTGTCTGCTTATTCAAGTACTGAATGCTTTCCTTGCAGCGGTGGTCCACTAGATTTACTGTCTTGACAACCCTCAAAAGAGTTCCGTCGTGGCACTTGTCGCTCTCCTCTGGTGCCTGCTTGCAACCTGGGTTTAAAGTTAATTGCTTTTAAGTCATTTGTGCGACCCAATGGAACGGTGTCGATATATTTACAAGGAAGAAGTGACAATGGTTAACTGGGATATTTTGAAATAAAGATTTTCAGAAAGAAACAATTGTAGTTTTTATTAGCAGCAAAGTGTGCAGCAGGCTGACGTATTTCTAATTTGTGCGAAGTTAATGTAATTGGTTTGAAGAAGCACGTCCAGGGATTTGAATAACAGCGTTTCAGTTAAATGACACGACACAAAAAGTGTAACTTACAACATTGTCTGGTTTGAATGACCTGCTTCCTTGTCTCGCATTTGCAATTGTTAGGCAAAGACTGCAAGTAAAACAGCTCTTGGAGGCAGGTAGATTCATTACAGTTTGACCATCTGGGTTTCGCTTCCTCAGGTGGTACACTACAATCTGGAAAAATTCTTAAAGTGTTACGTTTTACTTCCCAGGGGGATGATCATCGAATTAATCCTAGAAATTAATGACACTTGGCTAAACTCTTAAGAAACACAGTATCTTGAATTAAAATATTTTTTTCCTTTCCTTAGGCCATGCGTAAATCGTTTACGATGTTTTTAAATATGGATTTAGTTGCGTAATGTTACATTCGGATAGTTGATATATTCAATGTTTGACTACGTTATCCGGTGGGAGCCGCTCCCAATATCGATTGGTTATAATTGCAATACAATTCTGCGTTGTCTTGAGTACTTGGCTTTCAATTCTGGTAGTTAAAATTCCTTTTACTAATATTAGCTGCCTCACCAAGCTTTTAAGAAATATTTCAAACTCATCAGTCAATAGTTATTATGATCTACTGTGCCATGAATGGAAATGCGTAAAGGATGTTCAATTCACAACGGGTTCATTTTCGATCTCCATCAAACAAATCTAGCCTTTCAGCTGGTGTAACTCATTTTCCTTTTATTACAAGCATTGAAATGTAAATTTAACACATGCAAATAAAATCGAATAAATATATGTAATTTTCTTACTTAAAGGTTGACGGGTAACTGCAGACAGTTTCCTGCACGTGTGTCCACAACCGTTAACCTGGGGGACATAGTATTCGGATCGGGCCACAAATTCTGCATTATTGAAACAACTGATCTCGACTTTTCGTTTAGGGCAACCTGAAGGAAAAAAACAGAAGGAAACAAACCAATGTATACACTACCAACAAAAGTGTTTTGCATTCAACACCAATCTGACAAACAAATTGGTGTTTCTGTATTCTACCCACACTTTTTCTCTTTCATTTATCCTGTTTGCACTGTGTCAGGGATTATTTCAACTCTATGGAAACACTGAGATTAAATAGGTTAATCGCATTCAATTGATACACCGGTATCACGTATTTGCAATGCAGTTTTGCATGGCAAATTTCACTATCGTAATCATTTTTCAGGTATCACCGCGCAGATTTGTCACAACCTGACTTACCACAACATGAACAACTTCTTTCCTCCTTGAGTTTCCAGTCGCACTGACAAGTTGTCGCATTGTAGATCCGCGTAAAGGTCTTGAGATCACGACTGCAGGTTTCGTGGTTGCATTTGCCAAAATCTCTTCTCATCTCTTGCGGCGAACACGCGGGCCGCCACCTGTGGACCTCCACCTCCTCCTTACAGCCAGCTCGGTCTGCGTAGACGGTGTACCGCGTCCGCTGTAATTACCGATGACAGTAAAATTGAAGTTGCAGAGCGAGATGGAGGTGATGTAAAATAGCCAACCGTTACTTAAAACGCTCTCGGTTCACATTCACTAATTCGTCACTTGGGATGATTTTCATAAATCAGTCGCAAAATAAAGTTAAATTGAGTTGGAATGCTACATTTTAGTTTTTGTGACTCTCTTCAAAAAAGAAATTTGCCTCGATCACGAGTCTCGCTTGGAAGCCATCACATAACAAGTCTATTTTGTCGTTGATTCTTTCGCAAATTTACAATTTTTAGCTAAAGTGGCTTTACATTAATATCCGTACTACGTAAGTTATTGGTGAAGCTATCAAACATTTTGATTACAGTTCAATCGGATAAATTTTTTTAACAAGGACTAGTCCTTCGCGTTTTGAAGATTATGATCTTATTGGTAATCGTAATTCGAGGTTTTTTGATCGTTTGATTACCCTTGTTTCCATCATGCCTCTGACACAGGATGTTGATTCAGTAGCCGTTGGGCAGGAACACACAAGGTATTGTTGGTATCGATTTTTGAAGATGCACTTCTGCTTTTGTGGATCCCATTCCTGTTCAAGTTTCGTCAAGATTTGTGCCTTCTCGTCTGCGTCACACCGGCCTATCAGTAGTGTCTTTGGAGGACAACCTAAAACACACAGGTTTATTTCTGTTAAATGAGTGCTGATTCGGGCTTTGGTAATTATCCATATAGTTACTTACGACAGTCTACATGGCTGATTGTGGTATTTATGATGCACTTGCAGTCATTGGGGTCAGGTATCTGCGTAACTTTCTTTAGTTTCATGCGTCCATCCTTGCAGGGTGATGATATGAAACTGACTTCCGGCGTGCAAACTAAATTTCAGGTAACAAAGTTGGTCAGGTGTGAGCAATATGACCTTTTGGTTTAAACATTTAAGGCTAAAGTAAAATTAGTAAAATGATACAATTCCAGTTTTTGTCTCCCAATCGGAACAAACACAGTAAGCCAAAATTAGTGAGCAGATATGGCGGTCATGACTATGTCGAGTACTTGATGACTTGGTTGTAACAAACCAACATTAAGGATATAAATAAAACCATTATTAGAAAAGCCGGTTGTTAGAAAAAGTACGATGATGGTTTTCCTTGAAAGGGCTCATCATTACGTACAAACGAGAAGGAGTGAGAGCTAACATAAACTGCACAAACGGGATTTTTTTGTCTCTTATCTTCAAATTTGTAGGGACGTATAGCGGTTTCAAATTCTGGTACAGGATGAATAGTGGGGATGAGGATAGCTACTTTACCAGGTGGATAGCGAATTGTCTTCACCACATCAACGCACTGATTGAGATCATCTCGCCATGCTTGGAAAACGCCTTCTACGGCGAACTCTCTCCGTAAAATATCGCACACCGGTTTGCCGAATGTTGGTTTGTCAGTTTTGCATTTGCAGGAGACGATGTGTTCTGTTTGCCGCCGTTTGCATGCACAATTCTCTGGCACGTACGTCACGATAATCACCTTTCTTCTGCCTGTCACTCTGTCGCATGGTTTGTTGATCGTTTCCATTTCAGGACAAGCTTAGAGAAGAAACGTTCCTTATGATTATCAGTTAACAAGAATTCGAAATTAATATTAATGCTATATGCAAGTGGCTTAAGAAAAAATTTTTCTGATCGTGAAGTAAAAATTGCACGGTTGTTCGTCCCAAAGAAAGTCACAGTGGCGAGTAGAGGCACTTACAAAAAGGCTTCTCTTCCACTGTGGTGTTTTCCACACAGCGAAGGTTTTCTGTGTCTAGTGTGAATGCTGACAGTTTGTGAATCCAAATTCCTCGATCTGTGTCACATTCAGTGGTTCTGATCGGGGCGTTGCACCCTTAGAATAAAAAAAAGGGCTATGATTATTTTAAAGGCCGAGTGTTGAGTGGGTGAGAGTACCATATACACCTACGGCATCGTCCCTGACGTATGATCTCTTCCCCACGAACACATTTGCATTCGTGTACACGCCAAGTTGTTTTTACGAGCTGTCCGCTCCCTGTTTGATCGTCGCACTTGAGGATCGGTCTGATTGTGTGGTTGGCGACCAGCACTTCATCGGCACACCTGACCGGTTCCAGTTCAGTTTCCTTGATTTCCTGACACCTCCCTCCAATCAAAATCCACTTAGTTACGAGGCGTTCGATTTGATTTGTGTCGCGATTACAAATGGACTCTCCTTTGCGTTCGGGTGGACATGCTGTTGGAGAGAAAAACCCTGTTTTATCAAAGCGTCAGGCAAATGTGTAACCTTACTTGAGGTAGTGAAGTTAGAAACGTGTAATCTGTAGATAAACTTCAATGTTAAGTTTTAAGTTCCCAGATATTTGCTATTGGTCAGTCCAAAAGCTGCAGAGAGGAACTTAACTAATTACCTTGGTTGGTCATCTAGATTGAGGGTCAGAGTTTTGTTTCATTTATTCATGTTTATTTGAATTTATTTATTTGCATGTACTTGTTAGGTTTTGTCAAAAATATTCCTCTGGGAAAACGCTGTGGTAAATAAAAGTTGCTTCAGATTAGATAGGTGTTCAGTTAACAGAGGCTTACTAAAATTCAGCAAAAATCCCAACTTACCACATTTTTGATACGAGGTGTCAGGAACCATTTTGCATTTGCACCCATCTCGAACCATCCTCTTTCGAACAACGGTTTCTTCGCCTGTTTGCTTTGAGCAATTCCTCGAAACCACTTCGGAGTAGACCGGGCAGGCTGGAGGGGTGACACGGATAGTCAATGTGTGTGTCAGTAAAAAGACAGGAGAGTGCATGAAACTATAATCCTGTGTGCTTCGTTGACTGATTTTGTGTTGACACTTTGACGTTAGCATGCCAGTACCGTTGGTCTTCACAGTGGACAAACGGAGGCATTGCAATTTACTTTTTGTCCATCCATGCAAATGGTGATACATTTAAGTGTCACTGGCCTAAACCTATTAACGAGGATGTTAATGGACTTTTGTTCCGCCCTAAAGCGGATCTCCTTTTGGTGGCCCAACAGTTGTCATCAAGTAAAACTGAACCAAAAGACGTATTTTTTTCCTTTCGAAACACTCGTTTCAACAATGACACACAATCAGGTAGTGAATCCGAGCTTATTACCATTTTTTCTGTTACAGAAATACAGTGGTGTAGGAATTTTATATCATAACAACGCAGTGCTTCACTAAATAAACTTACACTTTTCGACCTATTCGCCGGAACTTATTGATAAATATTTAGATTCTCCGCGCTGGAGGAATAGTTTGTGGCTATCGGATTTAATAACAGTGCACTCGATTTTTTTATGAAGTACAACTATATACTGAATCAAATCGCATTTCGAAATATAAACGAGAGTTGTTATATTCATATTACACAAATGAAAGATGTGGAAACTTACTAATTTTGCGTCTCTTGCGCTGAACATGACGTTGACAGTTGCAGCCAATCAGATTATACCATGTGTATTCCACCACTGACTCGCCTCCAAGGCCTGTGTCGCAGTAAACACGCTGGGTTGGTTCTGGACACTCTGTATTTGAAATGGCAAATTATAGTTATTTGAGGTGAAAAAGACTGACGGGATCATTACGTCTATGCTTTTACTTACGCCATGGACACCGCAGCCGTTTTTCAAAACGGACACACTTGCAACCGACCAAGGTTTCAAATATCAACTTCACTTCTTGAGTTCCGTCCTGTTCCTTTTCTCCACGTTCTTGACCGACAAATCCCTCAGAACAATTCACCGGCTCCTGCCATGTCTGCTCGTGGAGGACGCACTTCCCTGACTGAAGGGTGTACGTGGTTTGTCGCAAGAGCCACTTTGGTCCACCTTGAGTGTCACAGGTCCGAGAAATCTTCGAGTCTTCTGGACAGCCTGGAATGCCACGAAATTAAAATTACCAGGTTTTTAGTCACTCCCTGAGGATCTTTAATCAGAATGGTGGAATTTGTTGATTTCACTTACCTGGTTTTGCTGAATGATCCAATCAGTACGAATGTTCGATAATAGGGAAGCAGCGTAAATTAACCATCACTAACCTTGTCTGTAGCCACATGCTGCATCAACATTCATATTGTCTAGCCATGCTGTTTCAACAGAGAATGTGCATAACCAGGTTGGTCGCTTGTGTTCGGCATAACATAAATGCCAAGGTTGCAGACTTCCTATTTTTGAATAGTCTTGACAGGCCAATGATTATCTTTATTGTCTCTGTTCAAGACACTGACATCTAGTTAGGGACGAATGGCTTCAACAAAGCCCTCCAAGTTATTCAGACGCATCTACCTTAGCAGATGAGCAGCATCAATTATTAAGCAATGCGAGGGCCGTTTGTCCTTGGTTTAGTCGTAGTTTCATTATGAATCGTGTTCATTCATGACCATCAACCCAGTGGCCGCATACCCCCAGCACGCCGCCCCTCTTTTCACAACTGGCCCATCGGTCACGCAGACCGTCTTCTCATTCACTCCTGTGCATGTCCCGCCCCCGCTACCCTCATCATTCATCTGGCCAGCTAGTCAGTTGCACTTTAACTAGCTCACTCAAACTGGATCGGTCAACAGCCCCAGCAGTCATGCGCGACCTTGAATGCACCAACGTGACAACACAATTTAGTTGCTCTATCTTCTAAAATGTTGCTTCCGTCATTTTCAGTCATAGTCTTCTCAGGCGTCTGTGCGGGGCTTTTGGGTCAACACGACAACTTGGCGGTCCCGGTGTGGTTCAAGATTACAAATCGGGGTCTTCAAAAGTCTGTTGGAGTAGTTGTTACCGGCGTAGGAACAGCAACTGTATTACGTATACAAAAGTTATGTATTACAGTAGAACCACTTGTTACAAAGCCTTCGATCTGGTCACAGATATCAAACATGAATGGAAAGCACTTTTTAATGTGTATTGCATAATTGTTGTTTATTAAATGTTTGATTGGTTTTTTGTGGCTTGATCCATTTGAAGGATTTTCCACACCTCTGTCCGAGTTTCTCGAAGTACTAAGCTTACACTAGTATGTCAAGCAGATATTTGGATTCTCCATGACGGTTACAATTAAACTACTTCTACTCAATCTTTATACTTCAAAGCAAGCTTCCAGCATGGACTGTCTCCGAAGTATTAACACTGACGTTCACTTTTGTTATGAAATTGGTTATGCAAATTTCAGGACATGTCCCGACATGCGAGACGACACTAATTGGACTCTCATAGTTAACCTTCGCCTTTAAATCAATCAAAAACATTACATGTGCGTTGATAGGACTTACAGCATTCTGCAGTCGTCTCTCTGATTAGCTCCTTGCGACACGTTGGTGAGCCTTCTCCATCGACGGGAACCATGCGATACCATTGGACTTTGCTTTGGCACGAGGGCGTCCCGCAGAGGTCGCTGCCAGAGATGCAAGCAGGGGAGCAGGGAACTTCGTTTTTGAATGTGTGCTGTTCTTTTGTTAGCAGTCCAGTTTCAACGTCAACGCAGTTGCAGGCGGTGGTAAGCAATTGAGCTCGCGGTGCAGTGCATTCACAGCCATCCTGCTCGCTGGTCACGACGACAGCTGTCCGAACCAGTCGACCAGTTTTGGGGTCGGGTTCGCATTTCCCTGCCCTCTCCACGTACGTGTCATTGCATACTAGAAGGTTTAAGTTAACGAATTTCAGGAGATTAAAAAATTACTCTCGTAAGCCAAAGTCGTTTTCTTGGTCTACAAATTCTGAGTTTATAATCTTCACCATCTTTGGTGCCAACTTTTAAATTTAGTGATTCTCAGTTTTCACATCTCGAAACTATTTTTACTTACGCATAAAAATCATGATATCTCACTGACAACATGTGAACTATCACTGACCGCTGTCAATCTGTCTACCACTAACGCCCGTCAGTTGTACAATTCTTTTTGTGTTCTATTTGCGGAACAACATCATTTTAAATTGAATGTCGCTAGGGATATCCTACTGCATAAACTTATAGTGCTAGCTACGGCTATTAACTTTTATAGCAGATATTGACTGGACCTAAACTATTTGTAACCTTCTCATAGGCCGAAGTAAACTGGGGCAGGTCTAGTGCACATTAAAAAAGTAAAAAAAACTTGTGTCTGACTATGATCACTGTCTAGTTGTTTCCTCATTGATTACATGGCAACTGAAGGTTGGGATTTTATTGGCAACTACTAATCTTCTGATTAAGCTTGTGGGTATATGAGATTATGGGTTACTTTCGAGCATGAGAGGTGACGCTACTTATATATCAGTAAATTTTCCAAGAACAATGGTAGCCCACGGTGGCACGCATTTAAGGGTAATAATCTCATTGATGTACGTCTGTTGAAAAACTGGCTATTAATGTTGTACCAGGAATGCCACTGGACGCTTACTGGTTGGAATAATTCTCTTCTGGGTGGTCTCAAGTGTTCCATCAGGGAGTTCTTTAAAACTGGAAGACTCGTACACATTTGCGCCAAGGATTTTGTCGCAATAGACTCGATGTACATCCTGCATCTCTCTGCAGGGCTGAATCCTGGAGGTAACGTGATGCAGGCATTGACCATTGATAAGATTGTAGGTGTGTCGTTGCACTGATCGCTGATTACCGACGCATTGTGACACCTTAATACTTGGCTTCGGACAACCTATAATATTTTTGCAAACCGATTTAAACATTAAACTGCAACGCTAAGGTATAGTTGCACGTTAGATGGTCGTTAAAACACAGATTCATAGATTATGAGTTAATTATCACTCGAACGCTGCTTCTGAAATACATGTGTTGGTAATTTGTTTGAATCTGTTTCACTTGATTATTAAGCCAAAGTTTTACTGTCGGGGTAATGCCATGTATCATCATCAATTGAGATATATTTAACGGTGAAGTATTATAATTTTACTGCTGCACCAGAGAGGGATCAAGACATTTACTTGCACGAATTTCTCGATTGTTAGCTCGGGCTTTTGTTTACAGATAATGCCTGGTCAAAATTAGGACTGGATAGTGTCACTAATATGATCATACCTTTTCTCAAATAGCAGAACTGAAAGGATTACCAATGCATTCAAAAATAGTGACACTATCAAAACGTACAGCACTTTCCAGCGGCCTCCTTATGAATCCGTCTCTTGCACTCACAGCCTTCAATCAACCACTCGCTCGTCATGAGATACCTTTGACAAGTATCGGCATCACAGATTTCCCTGAACTCTCCGCGTTGAGTTACTGTGGTTTCGTTCTGTGGTGGACAGGTAAGAGGTGGCAGACGTTTAAGCAGGACGACTGGTTGACACCTAGGCTGATTTAAGGCGTCGTATTGCAGACGATAAATAGTGGTCTTGGAGATAACGGTGTTGGTGTGACCTTGACACACCTCTTGCTTCTTTACTGATGGACAACCTTGATGGAAAAATCAATTGGATAGTGTAGGTGAAGCGACAATACGGAAATAAAGTAATGGAACTTTCAGAAATGTCTGAAGTCTATCCATTGCGCTCTGAAAATAACAGCAATTTCCTCAGATAGCGTCAGCCTATAAAAAAATTAATTTAGACATGCTTTTAAGCATATTCTACAAAATGCAAATCTTTGGAGCAATTAAATTTAAGCTATGAGAAAAATGCGGTACTCTCGGTTATTCAACCTTCCCTGCTGTCTTTGACAGTTTAACAACATGTTAAAACAATGGATATTTCTGAGATTTAAGCCCATTAGAGAACATTTACTTACCACAGATTTGCATAAAAGAGTTTGTAGTTGTCTTGCATTGACAGTCAACGGGATACTCGTTCACGAGCCGAATTTCCTGATATCCTAAGCCCGTAGCGGGATCACGTTTGCAGGGATAACGCGCTAGGGCACGACCACGACATTCTGTCCAAAAAAAATGTATCACTTGGATTAATCAAATCTGATTCCTGGGTTGAAAATGTGAATTATTTTTCAGAGTTAATCGAGATGAGTCATAATATGTTACAATAACCTGAAAACCGATTTATTAACTTACTTATTTTCCTCTCAGGTACATCGAACGTTGTGGTCGTGCATTGGGAGCAGGAGATCTGCCTAGTATTGACCATACGCCGAATGAGAGTATCCCCGGATTGACAAACGAGAGTGGAAGATACCCCTTGCTTGCATTCTAAATAATTTTTTTTTAAAAACAGGTGCGAACTTCTAAGCTGTCATGCTCTTTCTTGAAACTTAGACACTAACCATGGTCAGATTTAAGAAACCATTTCAGCCTATTGCAATTTTTCACTTACTTACCCACTCCAATGTTTCGATTTCATGAGCCCTGTGTTGATAGGTGAGTTGGCATGGTGGACAAGTTTTACTACTCAGCAAAACTTTGAACAGGTTAAGTCAACTTGGAGCCAATGCACATATATACCTTAATTTCATTTGTCTAGCTTTAAGTTAAGATTGTAACAGCCTGAATATTCTTACTGAACAGAATTTAGTCATGCGGTTTGGTAGCAATGACAAAGTCATAAGGCAAAATTTAAGCTTACGATGAAATTACGTGTGTCCTAGGGTTGAGAAGTGGCTGCCTCCTGGTTAAATTTATTTTCAAAAACTAAATCGAGATATGCACGAAACTTCACCATACCCCACAAGAGGCACAGAAAGTGGCTTGTTGAGAGGAAATTTTCACCAAAATCTCCATAACAATCATTTGGGATCTTAAAGAGCGATGTGCTTAAAAATCGATCCTTCGTCTGCCCTGGGTAGGCTGGGCTCTGTCATTCAGACGCTTGTTCCGCAATTTAGTGAACAGAATACGAACTCGAATGTATTGCAGTGGATTAAGGCATGGAAGCGTAATTAGCTGCCTAGGGTTGTCTAGTCAAGCAAAAGGTAAGAAGGATAATTAGCTAAATTTAGCAGATTCAAACGTTTCAATTTACTCACCACAGGGTTCGCTAATCTTTTTTCCTGACACAAGACATCGTCTCAGACCAGAATTTTCCCTGAACTGAGTGACAAGCAAAATATCGTGTCTGCCCTTGCAGTAATCACACGGTGTCTCAATCCTCCTAACAGTAGTCGGACATTCTATTGAGGAAAAATAGACAGGTGTAGTTAAAATGCAATTTGTCTCGTTATAACGAAAACTAAGCAATTGAGGTGGGAAAACAGTACTTAGGAGGCAGGGCAGAACCACAAAACAGTGAGGCCAGGAAGGGTCCTAGATCGCTTTCTACTTCAAAACGGGTCTAAATTCAAAGCGCAAATTAGTGAATTTGAACTGGTGGGATATGGAGTCGGATGTGATCAGGCGAGTTAGCGCCCAATCGTCTCAAATGTTGGATCTACTGGACTTAATGGTACATTTAAAACTTAACAAACTTACCATCACACCAATCAAATTTACTAAAAGTATGAACTCTTAATATTCGGGAATTGCACGCTGATTTCCAGTTGGTCCTGCTAGTACTAGGATTTAGGCAGAATAAGCAACCCTATCACAGGGATCCAAAAGCGGGTATTAAGAGAGTCCAAAGTCGTACTAAGTATTTTGCTTATAGGTTGAATTAAGCTCTGATTCACGAGCTTATCATACCTCCACAGGGTTCATAGCTGACGTCACGAACCGGCTCGCAACGCCCATTGCTTGTGTGACGAAAACACGTCCTCGTGATTTCCATCGACTTTGTGCGTGGATTGCAGACACCTCGTGAAGTTTCACAAGGTTTACATGCTGAAACAACAAGGCGTAAATACAACTGAAATGGTTTTGTGTTTGGATATATGTCGAAGACTTATAGCCGGATAGGGGACATTTATTGGGTTGTGGACTACGTCCTTGCCACTCACTCTTGATTAAATTTTTGTCTTACTTCAGGGCACCAGTGGTAACGCGAATTAAAAAAAGTGCGTACTTTTAGCGTTTTAATAAAACTACCAAGACTATTTTCCCATACCGATAAATTCTTATGCGACGAATATTAAACTCGTTGACCAAGTTCTGAATCTTTTTACTTTGTAACCTTTGACTTCAGAAGACATCAGCTTTGCGTCACTCTATGACGTACTGAGGCAGGGCTGAAATTTTTTAACCTGTTATTGATCTTACTTAATTCAAAATTGCTGTGATTCACCAAAAAATTATGTACTTAGATCACATCGCATTGGTTTGTACATTGTTAAATCTGCTTCAAACTTCAATCTAGGAATTGCTCAAACTGAATGCTACGCAAATAAACAGGTTCCAGCTTAATCTATGAAAATTTACGACGATGCGTCTAGAACGACAATAACCAGTGTTAGGTTGAAAACGTCAAAGACAAGATGTTTTTTGCTAGCATTTGAGGCTAAATGTGAAGATGTGTCGAGAAAATAGGAATCTGAAAACTGCACGCAAGGGAATCACCCGAAAAGTTATCCCTAGAAGTTGCATTGCACTACCTCTAGGTAGTCACTGCCGGAAACACCTCGTTTTACGGGGGCTGATACAGCATAAAATGACATGTTATTGTTTGTATTGTTCGGTCATAGTGTCTGAACATTATGTAACTTACGACATGGTTTTTGTTGGCTTTTTATAACCTTCTCGCAAATGCAGCTATGATTGCGATAGATTTCATAGAACTCTGTTATTTGACCTTCAGGAGAACACGGTGAAGATCTGATGAGTTGAGGTGAAGGGCATTCTGGAAGGGCAATGAAAAGCAATTCAGCCAAAATCAAATGATACCATGTATATTGACCTTAATTGTAACTTGACTGTATTGCCTAGTTTTGAGTTTAATCAACTTTAGAGGACACTCTATTCGAACGATGGGCTGAAGTTAATAGAAAAGATTAGGAAGAAAATCTCAAGTCAAAAGCCCACCACTTCTTCTAATTGAATTAAGGATATGTGACAAAAGATTTTGGTGCATAATTACTGAGTTGACGTTTGAGTCTTCTGATATTTAAATCACTCGCGGTATCAAATCGTCTCAATTGGCGTGGCACGGAACTAGATAAACATTTCATGAAAGTAACCGTGAATGTAAACGCTCAAAAATCCTCCATCCACTTCAGACCAATCACGATGCTGGTTGATTGTTTGTCAGGGGATAAGCATGATAGTCAATTAATGTTCTGATTTCGATGTTTTTTACATTTAGAAATGCTCTAAAAAGGTAGCACGGATTTTAAGACTGAAAAAAGATGGAGGATCATTTTGTTCGATTCAAGCCTAACATTGCTAAATTACGGAGAGGGTACAAATTAAAACTCCAAGACGTCGTAATACGATAATGAAAATTAACTTAGACACACCCAGATCTGGCAGTCTGCGCGTGTCGACTCTTTTCTGGCATTTGCCCTGATTGTCTTCAAAGTGCTTCTCAGTCACGAGGAACCGAGTCCCGTCGCGGCAGATTTCACGAGATCGGTCTTTTGGACAGTGGTCGCTAAAAACAAAGCATATAATGGTTGCTATAGGAAATAACTTGGCAATACTTTGGTTGCCACTACTGGTGCATTCTGATTCTCTGCATTATTGTAAATTATATTAACCATTATGAAAAGAAGCTGCTAAATTAAGTCTAAGTTATCAGTATTTCTTTTTTACACTATCCGATGATATGATTAAATTTGGCTCGAAAATGGTAAAACTAGCACAAATATTCTGCCTCTTTACTATCGTATTATGAAACATAAACTTATTTTTAATTTGGTTTTGGATCTAACTCAAAATAAATCAAGAAAAGCATAAATAATTAAAATAACCATGCGTCACTAAGTATTTTTGGATATTCTATACAACGAAGACTACGAAATTCGGAAATCAGTTAGAAATTTATTGTACTTTAATGATGCCCCTAAGTAAGTCTATGTGGATTTTGATTGTGTTTTTCTACCCAGCTTTATACTCCGGAAAAAAATTAATGTTTTAGTATTGAAATACATCTTCGCTTTTCCGCTTTTTAGTGCTTGTGCTCGTCCACTTTTCAACAGTTCTTTTGGAACCCTTCTATATCCGATTCTATATAATGTTTCCAGAGCGCGTGCCAAATGCAGCCGCCTAGAACTCCACAAACCTGGTAATTTTCCCGTGACGTATGGCCTTAAACACACATAACATTAGAAATTATACTTATTTGTGTGGACTTAAAATAAAAAAATAAAATAAAGGAGCTGACTTACCTGGTTGAAGTAATCAAATTGATCATTGAGATAACAAAGTAAATGATGAACCATTTTGATAACGAGCACGCTGTAGCATGCGCCATATTGACGAATGTTGCCACGGGATAGCGAATGCCTTTTGTCAGCGTAAGTAGCCTTAGTGTAAACTCGGAAGCCAAAATTGTTTCTCACGGCTTTTATACGCATCTCGACGCACCCGCTCCCCCTTTACAGGACGCCCGCTCCCCTGATTTGAACGCCGCCACACCCAACCCGCATAGCTTTCGCTTAATTCCATTTTCTAATGCGGGCAAAAGAAATGCAAAATAAAATTCAAGTCATACATCAAAATCTTCTCCTCAAAGTCATCCAGTAATGTTGAAATGGATTTCTCTTGTTATCTAAGAAACAGGCAACTGATGAAGCAGTGACTTTGTGTTTGATGCAGACGTGTTAATTTTTTAGTAAAGAGAAAACAGTAGTCTCAAATGCCATCCTGCAACAGCTTTTTGGAAGTCATGATAACAATTGATGGTTTATTCACCAACGATGACATGAAGAGTTTCGACAGTGGTTTTCAGGGTCATCGCAGATTACGAAAGCCCAATAAATGACGCGAACAGCATTAATTACAGAGTACTTATACAACGTGTTCGCTTTTCTGTCGGATTCATTTAATTTCTTTCGAGTAAACAATAATTCATGTGTGTACGTCGTCGCGAGAAATACTTTAATAGAACAAAACAAGTTGGTGAAACTTTGCCGGTTACATTTTCTTTTACGTGGTTTAGCTTGGTTAGCACTATACGTTGCAATGCGGTGTAAGCTAAATCCCACTTATTGTTGGCTTCCTAAATTACACCGAAAATCTTCACGAAAAAGTTGTGTTGAAGGATATCTGGCCTACTAACTATTCACTTCTATCGCGGCGTAATCGAAATCAAATATTCCTGCACTGCACTACGAGAACATCCAGACTCAGTCAGCAGACCCAATCGGCAGAACGAACTTCGACACACGAGCACACAAAAGACTGACTAACGGTAATCCCTTCACCGGTCGAGGGAGACGACTTATGTTTAAGCCGATGCTCAAGGGATCAAAGCTAACTTGGATATAATCTGTACCTTGAGATAGTTTGCTAATCAAACAGAGATTACTTATCTGTTCTCCCTATGGTTCCAAAAAAGTAGGCAAGTGGCACCCATGCGGTAATAATAAGGATTTAAAGGCAATTAACACAACTAGTCGCCATCTTAGACCAAATCAGCACAATTTATCATGTGCATTGCACCTCAACCGGTGCTTTAGAAGTTTGATTTGGTAAGAGTTAATTGCCATCTTCGTGTAGAACCAAATTATAGATCAGTATAACTACGTCTTTTGTTCGAATTTGAGCTCATACTTTTTGATTCGAGAAACGCAGTTCAAACTTGCCAGTGATTTATTCATCTCATGCTAGATGGATTTGATTGTTTGTTCTATTGCATTGTAACTGTCCACATAGCCAACAGGATTCACTAGGAACACAGGAAACATGTTGAAACCGCTTTGGAATCACAGTTCCTATGTCATACCATCTTACATCTTGATTTAATTCCCACTGATGTTAAACTTAAAGATTAACGAAGTTTACGGAGCCGAAGTCCATTAAGCTACTCTGAGATTTCCTGCATAGGTTCGTACTTACAGCAGCCAGATCCACCTGACTCTGACTAATCTTTGGAAAGGTACATATATGAAACTGAATTTAAGGGACTATGCACGGGATGTAATCTTAGCAACGACAAAGGCTCTGGCAAATGATGACACGCTCGTGAGCAAGTGATTGAACGCTTCTATGTCCCACACAAATGATAATTTTACTAAAACAGCAGAGCATTGTACAGAGGACCCTCAACAGAATAGTGGAGGCTTTCATCAATTCACAACGAACTTTAATTAGGTTTAAAAGCTTCATAGTACCCTGACCGTTAACTCTTGCATATCTATTTTAAAGCCAAATGCCTCAAGTGCTTCCTCAATAATTGGTCACTTACAATCTACAGCGATCACAAATTGTTAGCCTCTATCAGCTGATGGAGTTCCTGTCATTCCTGGCCGAGAGTCACAACACTTGGACTCCGTCCTGCCTCTTTAAAATGATATCCGTTATATCAAGGTTTTCCACAATATTGCCGCTGATGCACTCTACCGTTCCGATTTCGATGCTATCAACACCAAGACTAAAATCGATTACGACAGTCTGACGCCAAAATGCGGAAACTCCGAAAGCAAACGTTTTTATTAGATTATGCCACAGTTCTACTCTTAACAATGCTAGCACTATCATCTACGACATCTCAACCGGTCTGCTGATAAATTTCCCAACCACTTCACGGTCTTCGGCCCGATTCCAAAAGAGCAATAAGGCAGTGGGTACAAAATCTCTACAGTTGGCCTGCAACAAATCGAGGCATCCCACAAAGGACATAGAACTACACAAGCTGACAAAGGTCAAAGTTTGATCGCTGTAGCATAGGGTCTGTGGCACGGACAAACTCCCAGACATATAATTTGATTGGATTCAAGTCGGAATTGTAGGGCGGTCGCCGCAATCCATGTTGATTCACGTCAACCGGTCCCCTCATTACATCCAGGCAAGCCATTTCCTTTACACAGCACCCCCATCACTTATGTGGATATGTCCGATCAGGCACCATTACCAAAACACTCACCTAGGTATTTAGTCACCTGTACATCTTAGTGTACCATATCACCATTGGTCAACAACCTCCATCCGACACAGTACTATAGGCACAGCGACGCAACAAACTAAATAAGATAGCGGTGTTAGATTTCTAAGAAAAAATCTATTTTCCCATACGGGCATTCCGTGCTGTATCTATCCACAGCAGTGCCAATCACCGTCAACCGTTTTACTCGATGACAACATGGCTTTCCAATACAAGACATTTCCACCGAAATGGTAGAAAAGACTCAGTCAAAAAACGGATTTCCTTGTTTAGAGCTCCCACCATCACTATAAGGTGGGATTCGATCATTCGTAGGGGAATGCATAGGTTTTTCCTGACAAACTACGCTTAAATTTCCGGAACACTAAGTGTGTGCAACATAAACCGACCTCTGATGAACCATTCAGAGTCAGCTGACGAGAGGAAAACGTCTACGTCGCCGAGCATAGAGAAAAAGAAGACAGTCAGTCGATCGTCTTAAGCCGAATTTTTTGCGCGGAGGCATCCTCAAACGACAAAACCAGTCAAGGATAAATGACGAACTCGTACACGGACCTGGTCGTTCCCGTGCATGATAACAACAACGTCCACGTTTCAAACGTGAAGGAAATACGACAGTCATTGGGGTTTTCATGGCATCATTTCAGCCTCAAAATCGCGGCCAGAATCTATCAATGTAAAGATTCGGACTGCGCACCAACCTACTGCCAATCCTTCAGCTTTCCAATGAGAAGAATTGAATTTTTAACTACTAGATTGTAGGTCAATCGTTAACTGTTAATTTACGCTAATCATTTCTCGTCCCGATGTCTTATCATCATACCTCAACGTTCCCATCGCTTGTGGTATGAAATTTCATCTGGAATGAAGTATTTTTGCCTCCTGCAGAGCTACTGAACCAACTATTCTTCTGCAAATTCCATACGTAAGTACTTGGATTATTTAGATTTATCAACATAGGACACGATTTCAGCCCATCAAGGGAAATCCTACATTTGATTAATATTTCAAGGTCGCACACTGCCATGGTTTTCATCTTATTTTTTCTTAACAAAATAGTTAGATTCTCGAACACACGAAACTTCACTAAGGAAATGGAATTTAAGGGGTAATTGCATGGTTTGCAGATACTCTCTTTAGTTGGAGGAATAACAACAGTTATCAAAAGCACGGTTTAACCTTTTTTATTCACTTTTTTATTGTAGAATTTGACAAAATATGCAAAACAGGATTACGAAGGATCGCATAAATAATTTCCAAATGATGAATTATCCACCGAGAACTCTACAATTTCGTATTGAATATAGCACATAACTTTGTGTTTTTAAAATACTGTTTAATGATTCGCAAATAATCGAATGAATTCGTTTGTGATTTACTTGTTACAAACACTATTTAAATTACAGGATTTCATTATTATAGGAATATAACGCATATGCGTATTATTGATAGTCGAAAATGTTTCAAATTCGAAGAAGTTTGTCACCGCATCAACATTATAATTCCCAACACACACTTGTTTCAGAAAATTGCTTTGATACATCCTAACGCTGAGCTACAAAAAAGAAACACTAAAGCGAAATCTTTTAGTCTTTACCTGCACTTCTTAAAACCAAACCAGTTTTAGTGCAGTGAAAGTCTTTCAATAAGGAAAAAAAAACGCATTCAGCTGTTTCAGTTTTTTATCCCAAATTTTTGACCACGAGACAATTTGCAAACTCAATAGGTTACCCATGTTTGGTGGTGGAGGCCTCAGACTTGTTGTCCTCTAAGTTTTCGAAGGAGATACTTAAAATTGCCTGAGTTTATGCAAACAATTTAGAGGCATATACTAGCATTCGGGTGAACTAAATATCTCACTTCTGTAGTGATCGCGATTTCCTCTGAACCTGATTACTCCGTTGCTATTTAACGGAACGTTGGTGAATTGTGTCCACATGCCCGCTTATTTAAAGAACCAGCTAAGATATTTTGACAATGTCAAGTTAATAAACGATGAACTCTCTTTCATTATGAGGAATAACTCATGCGAGTGACCACTACGAGTACTCAAATAATCTTACTGCAACAGTTCAGACGAAGGACTTCTGCATTCGGAATTGTCAATGACCGCACAAAAACTCCCTCGTTAGGCTCGAAACAATTTTAATCGGTAATTCGTTTGCTGTATTAATTCGATGTAAGACGTAAATTAGCACATCAAAGAAATACATATGATTTGTTAAGGCTTCTAACTCTCCTCAGACCAATCTAGTTACCATATTTTAGGGTCTCATCATTAATTTTCGGAATAGATTAATAACAATAAAATCTACAAGTTTTATCTGACAAGGTAGCTAACAAGAAGCCTTCCCACCGTATAAAAACTGTAATTCCTAATTTATATCTGAAACGGCTAATGGGTGAACTAAGAATCTTATGAAGTAGCACCACGTTGACAAAATGGGAAAAAAACAGAAACGTCCCACTACAAAGTGCGGAGCTATACTTGACACGATACAAACCAAGCATGTTGGCATGCAAAATGGCGACCGTAAAACGTTCCCGAGTGGCCATAACTTCGGTCTATTTCGGAATCGATTACCATGACGCCCGACAGTAAACGAGAAATCCTCTTGTACGTACGTGAAACTAAGACGTTGAAGCCGGCGTTTGATAACACTAAGTGATTCAGGAATCTTTAGTTAAAGTTTATTAGTTGACTGATCTTTGACGGTGCATTAGCCATTTACACAAGTGCAAATGCCCACCCTGTGAAGTGATATCAAGGCGTTTGCTACCTTTTTGACTATATACCGCATGAAGAAGATAGTAATGCTGACAAATTGGTAATTCTTTTTAGATATGGCAACATGAGAAAAGTATCCTGATATAAATTGATATTTCAGAGTGACAAGTAAGATAAACTAACAGCATGGTTCTTTTGAGGAGATACGCTACTACTCAATGGTAGGTTCGTCGAATTTTTTTCTGTAAAATGGAATTTTTGTGGCCACCAAGCGCCAGTCAATGAAGTAAATGCCTAAGATAGCAACACCGATTCCATAGGTCGTAAGTGGGCGGCTCCAGGCCTTCCAGAAGGTGATTCCCGGCTGGACGGCGATCCTCGCAGCTTTGAGTTTGGTTTTGATGTCCATTTTTTCTTCTAAATAAATTTTTAAATTCAAATACAGTAACAATAGCCATTTAGAGAACGGCTTGTTTTTAAAATAAGGGTAGATGTAGGTATAATGCAAATGGGTGGTAAAGTCAGTTAACACGGATAGGATATTGGACATTCTAGCAGAATAAAAGACGACACTATGGCCAGTACAAGGCAAAAAAGTGCAATTCAAAATAATAAACCTGTAAGTCAAAATCACCTAATTAGATTGTCGACTTCATGACGTCCATTTATTATCGGGAACTAACTGAGATCTCGACTAAGCTATCGACTGACTTTTATGCAAAAATTGCCAGTGAGAGATAAACTTAAACCTTTACAATCCGTGGTTATGAGCTATTACGTATTAATGTGTGCCATGGCGATGGAGACCAACGTTCAACAAATCACATGCACCGAAAATGTGAAACAGACGAGTACGACTCTTTATAGGCTAGAACTAAAAAGACCATTACAATATACAAATTTAAATGATCCAACAAAAAGTGGACACAATATAGAGATAACGACCTAAATATATTTGGGTAACCTGATTTGATTGAAATTCATGCCAGAAAACGTTACGTAAGTAGTTGGAGTTAACCCAGCATAATAAAAGTGGGTGCCATTAGAAAGTGGGTACATACAAGCCAAAATAAAAAAAATAAACAGAAAAGAGAACCCCAAAAGTTTTTTTTTATCAACTTCAAATAACCACAATACAATGTAAGAAAGAGCTTCTAACCAGCATTCCAAATTTCTACATAACAAATAGCAAGCACAGAAAAGTGTGGGAGAAATCAATGACGCAAATTATTTAAAAATCACTAGCTTGAATGGGCACAGCACAGGAAAAATGGTGACCTTGGCATTGATGTAACATTATAGGGGTTTTCGAAAACAACTCATGACGCACTCTTGTGTTAACTGCTAATAGAAAGCAGCAACAATAAAGACAAACTAAATTAAAATGCTTAAATACGTCAATCAAGTTGCAAGTTTGAACAAAAGAATTGAAATCGAACGTTAGCAGAACTAGTGAGGCTCATTCGGAACGACGTAAAATGTACGTCGCTATATAGCAACTTTGTTCAGCATTCACTTCAATGCAAAATTTGCACTAAAAAAAAGCACAAACAATACAATAGATTTGGCTAGGAGGAAACACACACCAACAGCAAAAAAACGTGCAGCGCCTCAACTGGTACAAATTACAACAAAAATGATCGAATTGACAAAATTAAAATAAGTTATTATCAATCCATATCACTATAATTCTCCTAATATTTTTTTTCATGTTTTTTATTTCCTTATATTGCGGCTTCTATTATTTTAAAATCTTTTAATAATGTACTTTTGCAAATTGACTTAGTGGGAAGCATCCACCCTATCCAAATTTAATCACGCCAACACACAAATGCATTATTCTGCGGATTCTCTAAAAGATGAAGTTATAAAGTAAATAAGTAAGGATGGATCCACTAAGGTTTTCTTCGATAGATTGAGCTGACAGACGGTTCTGTCGTGTAATGCCAGAAAGCTAGTCTTAGTGCAACAGTGTGCCCACAAAGATTATGCGACTAATTAACTCACGTCAATAAACAATCCCTTCTTTTTTGCATTCCTCTAGTGTCATGCACTTCTCCTAATACGCATTTCCTGCATATTTGAAAGCATTATTGTCATCTCGAATCTCCCATCAGTGCTATTCGGCAAATTATGGTGTAACGCCACTTTTTCTAGTCCACGACAAAAAAGGTGCTACCAATGGTTAAAGAGACAATTTATTTCTAGAAACTATGATTTAGTTACAGTCTCTCGATTAGGGCACTAAATAAAGCTGGTGGATATTTGTTTTTTCCCCGATCAAGTAGGCAGCTCTCTTTCTATTATGCCTTTTGAAATAAGCTCTGGTAAATCAATTCAAGGAATGAAGCAAAAGCATAAATCCCAATATACGTGCCATGAGACGTTGCATAGCTGGTCAAATACGTGCAAAAGAAAGTTCATTTGAAGTCCACAAAGATTTATCCAACGCACGAGAACAGAACACTCGTGGAAAAACAGATATAACATATATCGAAACTGTCCGGACAATCAAAAGTGCGGTTCGATATTCAGCGAGCGTAACAACGTCCGAAAATAATACATCGCCGAAATTGAACTTGATCTCGTTATCATGCATTAAGGCACTAGAATATCGGAAAAGGATATCATAGAGGAATTCATCATCAGTGTGAATATCAGTACGTCTGTGCTGCTAATGTTGAAGTGCAATTAAAAATGTTAGAATTACTGATACGAGGTTACAATACTAGATTGATTTCAAATAAATAAATCAACTAATTGTCTGCATTTGCAGAAGTTATAGTTTTTCGGCGTAAATTAAATTACTCAACAAAATTAAGAAAAGGTCTGCAATTTTTTTTTTCAGTACACTACATTTTGTCAAACATTGAAAAACACCATGTGGGAAATTTTTGCTTGTCATTTTTGCAGGTGGCAGTTCGTAAAATTTGCCAAAGTTTGGTTTCACAAAATATTGTCCATAAATATCGTAAGTAACTCAAATAAACATCCGAAAAATACATTTTGGTTATAATAATTACCTTAAAGTGGGAACAGAAGTCCACTTTTGCAAGGCTGTTGACAAAACCACGAGGCGTTTCACAGTAAACTAAAAAGAGTTCAGCCTTCGTTTGCTTAAGAAAAAAAGGCATTGCATTACATATTAGTTTTTAACTTTAGTAGATACCATATGCTCTCTCCGCCAATAATCCTCAAGTCTGTAAGTGCGACTTAGTACATTATGCGTTACGTGGCATTATCTCAATGCAATAGTTCATGTAATTTTTTTCCCTTTTTTTGAACCCTTTTGTGATAAATATGCATAAACTAACAGGAATTTAAAAGACTCAAACCATTATTACCTGCCTGCAAACGTCTTTAACATGAACTTTTGATTAGTAGACATCGAAAAAAATTTTCCTTGTTATATGCACGAAACAAGTGTGTTAGATTCATCGATAGTGCTTGTGGCTGCATATTCTCAAAGGATTTCAGTGGTAAGATCGTTAACAGACTTTAAATAAAAAAATGTCGATATAATTTAAGTTAAATGGAATGCTCAAATATTCACGTTAAATGCGTTATAAGAGGGTATATTGACGGTTACATGGGTTTATTGGTACGAAATACATATATCAGTCTCCAGTATCAGTGTTAACGTTCATTATTGACTAGAGGTTTGCTTATATAATCGGTACTAATTTCCGTGTCGGCGCATTGGTTCTGGTTTCGTTTTAGAAATCGAATAGCAAACTCATGAGGTGATTGGATACTCGGGCCTTGAAGCTCCATTCGAAAGCCCGTCTGCCACACTGAATCAGGAATTATGCCTCTTCTCAGCTGATGCCGCCGCCAAATTGACCAAGGACTAAGCATCAAGATGGTGGTAATCAAACCCCACGCTACATTTGATTTCTCTCTGCATAGAATACATGCACACTGGTATGAAGAAGACTGTTTTAACAGAACAGGCTTTATTGACTAAACGTCAGGTGCCGTCCATCCGAGTCTTCCGTGCTGCATGCGCTGTTCATTATATATCACTTCTTAAACCTGTCCCTGTCTCATTGGCTGCCTACATTCCTAGCATGCCATTGGAACTAAAAGACAATGGATTGGCTGAGGCCAGCATGTATCAAGTACGTCTGCGCCCATATATTCGTCGCAACACATCACAGCGTTTTGGTGTAAAATACCCGAGACCTAGTATGAAGAAATCTGGTACAACACAACAGGATTCACTGACCAATCAAAAGCTAGCAACATACATAAGACGCCGCCCATCCGAGTCCACCATGCTGGCCACGGCTCTCATTTTATCCTACACCCCATTCATGTCTTTCTCTGGTTAGATGCTTATCTTCCTCGCATGCCGTTTGGAACACAGAGAGACACAGGATTGGCTGAGGCCAGCGTTGTTCAATATGTCTGCGCACTCAGACGTCGCCACAGGCGTGGTTCCTTGCACTGTTGATGATTAGAAAAATATTCAGTTAGACATTCCCCGACACACAACATCTGACAGGATAGTGGTCCATGCGAATAGTTGACGAGGGACTTTGCTCTTGCAGGAAGGACTCATCATCCATCGTAAGTCCATTCGCAGTTGCAGTCCAGCTGGCTTCTCCTGTCCAAGTCATCGTCGCTGAGTTGCCAATGCCTCTTCAGATGCAGAAGTCCTAATCCCGGGCAATGTCTATGGATCTAGAGTATTGGATATCGGACGAACGCCATGACAAATTCAGCTGGCATTTAAGGGTCTTCGCCCCCGTTAACCAAGGGAGGGAAATGGCTGGGGTTCGATTCGCGTTATTCGAACGCATCCGTTCTCACCAATATTGAATACCCGAGCACTGATAAGAAAAAGACTGGTACAACAGAACAGGCTTTATTGACCAATCAGAAGCCAGAGCCACGCGTCAGGCGCCTTCCATCCGAGT